>CATIWM010179929.1:0-11083 GCA_949671775.1 Mallotus repandus
GGGGTAAAATAAAATTTACAATAGAAATGAATACAACTCAGAAAGGGAAAACATTACATCAAAAAGGGAAACATTACATCATAGAAAGATACAAATTCTAAGATGCAAATTTTACACTTGTATGGGATAAAAATTGATTCAGACATTTACTTTTTAACACGTGTAACTCTTGACATTCTTTTCATTTGTACTAAATACCATTTATCATAAGCATGGTTGCACATGGAATATTTTAAAATGATAGTACCCCAATTCTTAATTAGCCCTTTTGGGCTTTCTAATTAAGTATTTTACTGCTCATTTTTTATTTTTGCTTTTTTCTCTTTTTTCTTTTTTTTTTATGAATAGTATCGCTTGAGATGATCGACATTGACCCATTCGAAAAGCTCATTCACATCGATGTCCATCAGCTTGACAGCTCCTTTTGAAAGGATAGTTTTAACCAAGTAAGGCCCTTCCTAATTAGGCGAGAACTTCCCTCTCAGATTTGGTAGATTCTACTTAGCCTGCCTTAATACCCAATCTCCAACCTTAATGTTATGCTACTTCACTCTCTTATCAAAAGCCCTAGCTATTTTTCTTTAGTATAACTGAGTGTGATAAAGTGCCTTCAATCTTTCACTGTCTATCAGATCCAACTGTGTTGGCCTCTATTCTACCCACTTCACCTCGGGAAAATCTACTTCAATTATCATTGTAAGGGATTTCATTTCCACTTCAATTGGGAGTACAACTTCTATTTTGTATGCCAATGAAAAAGGAGTTGTCCTCATAGATGTTCTCACTATAGTACAATATCCCTAGAGAGCAAAGGGCAACTTGTTAGACCAATCACCATGAGTTTCAATCATCTTTGAGAGGATCTTGTTAATGCTCTTAATTGTTGCTTCCATTGCTCCTTTAGCTTACAATTTTTAAGGCGATGACTTGTGGTGTTTTACCTTATACCTCTCGAGCACTGCTCGTACTTCTCCTTAAAACTGTACCCTATTGTCTGAGATCAGATGGTTAGGAATCCTATATCTATAAAATATATTCTTTTCTAGGAACTTAGCTACTTGGTTTGCCCTAGTTTACTATAAGAATCTACTTCTACCCATTTTATGAAGTAATCAATCGTGACCAAGATATATCTATGTCCATTAAGGTTGGGGATGAATCTCTCTTATGATATTAAGTTTCAAAATTAAAAATGGCCAAGGATAGGACATGGTATGTAGTTTCGAGTGAGGTATATGGTTGATGTCCCCATAAATCTGACATTTGTGATATCTCTTGGTGAACCTAACATAATCATCAACCGTCGTCATCCAAAAGAAACTTTGTCTCATTATATTCCTAGCTAATGTCATACCATTCATGTGCAGACCACAAACTCCTTCATGAACTTTCGCCATTACCTTCTTTGCTCCATCCTCATGTAAACAGCACAACTGTAGTCCATCTAAGGTTCCCTTGTACAGGATTCCTTGGTGAAAGGTAAACTTTGCTGCTAGCTTTCTGATGACTGTCTTATCTTTCTCACTTGTATCTACCGGGTATTCACGCTTGTCCAAATACTGTTGAATGTCATAAAACCAAAGCTTTTGATCCACTCTTACTTCCATTACCCTTATGTACTTGTAACAAGGTTAGCTTGACTTCAGTAACACCAAAGGCTTCATGGGTATGGTTTTCAACCCATCCCAAATCGACGTTAATGATGCCAAGGCGTCCGCCATCTGATTGTGATTTCTTGGTAAGTAAATAAATCTGCAATTTTGAAATGACTGTCACAGTTACTGCAAATGCTCTAGATATGGCTTCAAATGTGGCTCTTTTAAATTCCATTCATCAGTAGCCTAATTGATTACCAACATTGAGTCACGGAGTATTTCCACTTCTGTGACTTTCAGAGCTAATATTTTTTCCATTCCCATCACATATGCTTCATATTCTACTTCATTATTTGAAACTTGAAATGTTAGCTTCTTTGCTATAGGGATTACCTCATTTTCCAGAGTTAATAAGATTACCCCTATTCTAGCTCTAAACTAGTTCACTGCTCTGTCAAAATATATATGCCATCCTTGAATCTCAATTATTGCGGTAAGGTCGTCTGGGAATTCAATCTCTATTTCCTAATCATTTGAGGAAGGGTTTAGTGCTAAAAATTCAGCTACTGCTCTTCCTTTGACTGTCTTCTTAGATAGATACTTAACATCAAATTCTATTAATAACACCAGCTACTTGGCTAGTTTCCCAACCAGCGAGGGTGCTTCGAATAGATGTCTCATTGGATCTAACGTCGAGACTGCTTTGATCTTGTAAGACTAGAAGTAGTGTTTCAACTTCTTTATAGCCCAAACCATTGCTAAACAAATATGAGGACCAATCAATCATTTTTGCACGTTTATTTTACTATCTTGCATTTTACTTTATCAGCGCCAGCAGTTGAGAAATCGTTATGATTATGTAATGAGACTGGCAACTTGCATGATGATTGAATAATCTCTGCTTTGTTTTGCTCATAATAAACCATCATTTTGCATCAATATGCATTTAATAAACATGAAAGCTCCTAATCTAAGCTTTAGTTTTGATATCGTGGTCCAATGATGCAATCATCATCATTTACTATTTATCTCATCATTTAGAAATGCTTTATAATAATTCCTGCAAGAGCATAAACTACAAGCATTTGTTTTATCATTCATGACGCATCAATCATCTTTATTATGCTTATATATTATCCAAATGGATAAATAGATGGAATTGCACATAGTTGTGTTAACCTCTGTCTTGCAAGCATTTGTTAGATTTACATTCCACAATCATCTTTTTTGAATGTATTAACTAGGGAAGCCTTGTAAATAATTATACTTAATTTTTGTTACTTTCTGTTATTATCAATATTCTTGTGTGAATGTGTATATATCAACTGTCATTACTGAAACTCGGGTGTTGCGGTAGCCATATATTGAGTATTAAAATGAGAAATAGTCAAAAAGTAGATGAGATCTCCCAGGCTCAGAATCTTTGATGGGGAAGATACTCGTTGAGTAACCCGATATCTTCCCTTTTATCTTTTCCTAGTTTTCTAAAAACTAGGCAGTGACTCAAAACACAAAGCATCTTGTATCCCCCAGAGACCAATCATTTGTCCCTATCCTATAAACAAAACTGATGTCCTGTTTGGCAAAGTTGCCATGTCCCTCGGAATCCTCAAAATCTGCCTAGGTTGCTCAAAGTGGCGACTCCACTAAGGACTCTGCTTAGAGAGATCAATTTAAAAACAACTATTTCTCATTACTTAGTACTCAATCATATCGAGCCCTTCACCATTGCAACTGCACTTCACAATCACACGTGCACCCTTGGTCCCTATTAGCCGACAATGACAGAAAGTGATCCACTATGGTTCCACAAGAGTCATAGGGTGACCAATTAAAATTTGTCACCTTTAGCCTTTACTCGTGGTTTTGCCGGACTCATATGACTAGAGTCTGTGACCTAAGTACTTAAGGGGGGGCAACCTGAGTTATCAAACGAATGCTAGACTTACTGAACAAAGTCCATTACCCTAGCCATGGGGAGGCATTTTCGCTAAAGGAGCCCTTAGCCTTATACCCTCAACTCAGCCCATGTAAATAAACCAATAGAAATCTCCACTAGGATGCCACCGAGCTTTGCATGCTAGCCCTGTTGCTGTCCATTTGACCTGACATTCATAAATGCTATAACACTTATAGTTTTCATCATCAATTGACGTCATTACGTCCGTTCTCATAGACTGCCATGCTAAGTTAAAAACTGAAAAAAGGTAGCTTAGGCAAAAATTAAGGGATTTCTCACTAGGCTAAAGACCCAAAAGGGCGGCCTAGGAAAAATTTAGGGAATCGAGAGAAAATACTTAGAAAACCTAAAGAGGCTGTTAAGGACAAGGGTACCATCAATTCGAAATTTGCATAAATACAACTATGTTTTTCTTAAATGTAATCAGTAAATATATGATTGCTTGTCAAATCATGTAAGTACATTTAAGGAAATGCAACACATCATTATCATCTAAATTTGTCGAGCATGCTAAGTACAATTTGCATAGTTTCATTACATGCTTTACAGTTCTTATCTATTTCATTATCTCTTCTTCAGATTACCAACCACTATCATTGAACCTCAAAAAAAATAAAGAGGTAGACGAAGCAGAATAATCAGATAGAATAGTCATATGTACATGAACAAATGTTACAATCAGGAACATATAAGTCAGACAATCCAAAGTACAACAACAGCAACCATCAGTACAGAATACAACATATAGGACAGATGCCCAAATACAATACTATAACCTTGAGAAAATGATACAACATTGGACAACCATAGCCAAAAGCCTATACCTAGCCTCCTAAAAATAAAAACATCGGTTATAGGTTCTATTAAAAGCAAGAGCTGAATCCACTCAAGCATCCCTATCATCCGAGCTGGGCTCTGCATCCTCTACATCCATCTCAAAATCAACAAGTCGTACATGCTATTGATCAATCTGCTCACAATACGATGCTTGCTCCCTCTCCTACTCATAACTAGCAAGGATGTAGTCACTCTGCATAAGATGAACATCATGAATTACATCTCATGCATTCATACATCACTGGCCACAACAACACTCAACTGTGGCACTAGAGTCATTATATAAGAGAAATGAGCTCCCTCTAGGAAATCCTTAAAAGGATACCCTCTCTCAGCTTTGTCAACCTCCTCTTCAACAAGCTCTCGACCCCAAAATATATCCCTAGAGGGAGCAATAGGAACTCTCCTCATAAACGGTGAATCCCACCAGCGATAGACCCGCTTACCCAGATACCACACCTTATCAACAAGGCCAAGCAACAATACCCTCCTTTGTGTCAGGCGCCAAGCCACCCCCATCTCAATCGACTAGTCCTACCGCTCCATCTACCAGCATGGAAAAATCTGCCCGAGAAACACATAAGCAAAAGAATTGTTAAAGAATAAGTAAAGCAAAATCAAAATACACCATACCTGACTGTGGGCCAATCTACTCAAAAGACCCCTCGCCTCTGCAGGACTTTTGATCAAACTAGAAGTCCTCCTAATCCATCATGGAAGACATTGGAATCCACATTTAAGCAAGCGCTCAATAGTGGGATGAGGAAGCACCCCAAACTTGTAAGCCCAAACCTATCAATAAGAAAGGAATCAGAACAATTAAAGATAAAACAATCAAAAAAGCAAAAGACCACACTCACATCCAACACGAACAAGCAGCTGTAAATCCACGAGCCTCCTCTACAAGCTACATTCAGGCCAGAATACATGTGGGCAAAAGCAATTGTGCCCCAACTATACTTTGGCAGATCCCTCAAGTTCCTCAAGATAGGTAACAACTACAGGAAGCTAGTGTCGGAGGCATTCGGGAAGATAATGGCACTCAAGAGATAGAACAAGAAACATCTAGCCAACTGCTCAAAGTTAACATGACCTGCATCATGCTTTGACTTCACCTTCTCTACAAGCTGCGTATACCAGATAAAAAAGGAGCAGCCATACTTCACAGAAGCAGTAACACCGAACAGATCCTTCAGCCATCTATTCCTCATAATGGCATAACTACATGCCTCACTGCTAAAAGGGATAGGCTCCTCTGAAAAACTTAGCCCAGTAATGGCTGCAAAATCAAGCAGAGTGATAGTCATCTCCCCAAAAGGCAAATGGAATGTGTGGGTAGTATCCATCCATCGCTCAATGAGAGCATACATCGCAACTTGACTCGATGCATAAGAGCCATAAGTAAGAGCAGAAATAATACCATTAAAGCCCTTCCCAGCAAGCATCTGCTTCACACATAGAGGAAGACCTTGATAATACGAGCTAACCTTATTGAAGCTACCAGGCAACTAAATGAAAAGACCAGAGGACTGCAACCAACAGGTAAATCAGTTACATCATTTCATCATATACTAAAACATCTCTTTTTGTATCTTTGCGTGAGAACTACAATAAGACCTACATTACAATAAGAGCTAAAACTATAGCAAGTGCTAACATCAAACAGTAAGAGCGACACTACAGCAAGTGCTACAATCAGATAGCTAGACCTACATAAACAGCAAGTGCTACAATTAGACAATTAGAGCTACATAAACAGCAAGAGCTACACAACAGCAAGATCTACACAACAACAAAAGCTAAATTACAGTAAGAGCTAAAACTACAACAAGTGCTAACATCAAACAATAAGAGCTAGACTATAGCAAGAGCTACACAATAGTAAGAGCTAAATTACAGCAAGAGCCAAACAACAGTAAGAGCTAAATTATAGCAAGAGTTAGACTACAACAAGAGCTAAACAACAACTGGAGCTAGACTACAACAAGAGCTAAAATACATGTCAGCTAGAGCTATACATATAGCAAATACTAAAATCAAACAGCTAGAGCTAAAACCAGAGCAACACATACAGCAAGTGTTAAGGCAAACAACTAGAGCTATAATAAGTAAAGCTAACTATAGCAAGAGCTAAGTAAGCAAACTAACCGGTCGATGATGAATAGTCCAAGCATGAGTCTCTAGACTATAGATAACGAGAACTAGATCTCCCAGGGAAAGTTGAGGTGGACGAGAAGAGGCTCCACCACTGGTCTTGGCAACCTCTATAGCTCCAGCAGTAGAGGTCCCTGCACTAGTCTATCCAAAAACTGCATCATCCTCTAAAATAAACTCATCAAAAGAAAAAGAAGCAGTATTCACATTACCAAAGTCACCAAAATATTCAGGAATATGAGGGAAGTCCATAATTCCCGCACTCCATAAAGTAACAGAACAACAACAGAAGAAAACCACTCCAAAAAACTCAAAAAAGGCTTATAGAAGGTCAAAGAATAGGTAAAAGCCACTCCGAACTCAAAAATGAGTTCATTTTATAGACATTGGGCATGCCTCAGAGCGCGTGATCACGTGCCCTAGGCACATGATCATGCGCTCTTCTAGGCCTCACGTGCTCCAAAACTATCACACGCACACACCAACTGCACACTCACTTCTAGCTCGAACTTGCATTTTACCAAAAGAACGCACAAAAAAGATGCACAAATTGCATAAACATGAGCATTGTATATTCTAAGACACTGCATTTGACATCACTGTCTCAAAAAGTCATTCAAAAAAAGAAAGATGAAGCACAAATAACTCAAGCATGTCACATCTGCAATTATCATCATTGACACGTCATGAAATTATGCTCGAAACATGATAAATGATGACATCATCATTGCATTATTACTACATCATCATTGCATCATTACTACATCATCATGCTCAATAGCATTTTTATTCAATTAGAAGCGTTTTCACTGCTTAAAAGCATTTTTCATATGCTTAGTAGCGTTTTCTTTACTTAGAAGCATTTTTACTACTTAAAAGCATTTTATTTGCTTAGTAGCATCTTATCTGCTTAGAAGCATTTCATATGCTTAATAGCATCTCATCTACTTAGAAGCATTTCATCTGCTTAGAAGCATTTCATCTACTTAGTAGCATTTCATCTACTTAAAAGCATTTTATCTGCTTAGAAGCATTACATATGCTTATAAGCATCTCATCTGTTCAGTAGAATTTTTATCTACTTAGAAGCACTTCATCTACTCAGTAGCATCTCATCTGCTTAGAAGCATTTCATCTGCTTAGAAGCATTTTATCTGCTTAGTAGCGTCTCATCTACTCAGTAACATTTTTATCTGCTTAGAAGCATTTCATCTGCTTAGTAGCATCTCATCTGCTTAATAGCATCTCATCTGCTTAGAAGCATTTCATCTGCTTAGAAGCATTTTATCTACTTAGTAGCATTTCATCTGCTCAGAAGCATTTTATCTGCTTAGAAGCATCTCATTTGCTTAGTAGCATCTCATCTGCTTAGTAGCATTTTACCTCCTTAGTAGCATCCTCATTGTTTGACACCTCATAAGGTTATAGTAGCATATTTATTGCTTGACACCTCAGAAGGTTATAATAGCATTTCCATCTGCTTGACACCTCAGTAGGTTATAGCTGCACTTTCATTTGCATTAATACCTAAGGAGGTTATGAAAGCATCATCTTGCCTCACCTGAGGGAATCGCAAAGCACACAAACAAACGGCGACTCTACCAATCAAACAAAACAACATCAACAACGATGAGCTTGACGTCAAAAGACCAAACGGCACACCATCAGGTAAGTACCTCTTCTCAAAAATGGTTTTTAAATTTTTGTATTTGCTTCATGTGTATTGACATCTGTACTAGACCACTATGCAACACATGTAAAGAAAGGGGCAACTGTCATACATTGAATTTTGACTGTCCCCTAAAAGGTCCAGTTATGAAAACATTCCTTCAAACATGAGAAGTGTCTATTTATTCATACCCCCTCTGAACCATGCCGAGAATTTGAAAAGCCTGAACAAAACAAACCAACTACTGAATCATTAAGTTGTACCCTGATTATACAAATTATGAATTATTAAAATGATAAGTAGCTCATTTCGAGCAACCATCGCTCAAAACATGCAACTCGTCAGACCAGTGTTCATCTCATAAAATTCAACTTCTTAAAAATTGAAAGCTGATTTTGACACAACGGACATCGAAAATAGGGCTATAAGCCCTTAAAACTTCTGAAAGTGACCCCAGAATTATGTGTATCATCCCGAGAAGTAGCGCGTGATCAAAATTATAGCGCGTGACCACACCCAAACACATTTTTCTCATGCGTGAAAATGGAAGCTGATTTTGCCAAAACGGACATCGAAAACATGTCTGAAAGGTCCAAAAACCACCCCTAAAATAGGGTGAACAGAGCCTGGGAAGGCTGCGTTACAAGTGTAAGAGCATGTGATCACACGGCTGAGTGCATGATCATGCGCTAGAACGCATGATCACGCACACCAGGCCCATGATCACACATCTTAGGGGCATGATCACGAGCAAATTACTATGATCACGCGGCCCGGTATGCATGTACACACGCATCTTAGGATGCGTGATCAAATTTTTTTGACACATTTCCCTATAAATAGGGGTCTTTACCTCCTATTTTGACAAGGCAAGAGTCGAGGGAGCCTACATACACTGAAACACTATCAAATTGAAGACTCAAGAGTCAAAATTCACACAATTTTAGCTCTTCTTCTACATTTTTTGTAGGATTTTTTAGACCACTTTTAAACCAAACCCAAACACTTCTTTGTCAAAGCACGATTTAAAGGTATACGAATTTACATTCTACATGTCATTTTCAACCTCTCAACGAGGAAAGCTTGAAAATCCCACGAAGCTAAAGCTTCAAAAACACTAAACAAGCTCAGCCGAATCTAAGGACCAATCAATCATTTTTGCACGTTTATTTTACTATCTTGCATTTTACTTTATCGCCGCCAGCAATTGAGAAATTGTTGTCAATATATAATGAGACTAGCAACTTACATGCTGATTGAATAATCTCTACATTGATTTGCTTATAATAAATCATCATTTTGCATCAATAAGCATTCAATAAACACGAAAGCTCCTTATCTAAGCTTCAGGTTCGATATCGCGGTCCAATGATGCAATCATCATCATTTACTATTTATCTCATCATTTAGAAATGCTTTATAATAATTCTTGTAAGAGCATAAACTACAAGCATCTGTTTAATCATTCATGATGCATCAATCATCTTTATTATGCTCATATGTTGTCCAAATGGATGAATAGATGGAATTGCACATAGTTGTGTTAGCCTCTGTCTTACAAGGATTTACTAGATTTACATTTCCATAATCTTCTCTTTCGAATGTATTTACTAGGAAAGCCTTGTAAATGATTATACTTAATTTTCATTACTTTCCATTGTTATCAATATGCTTGTGTGAATGTGTATATATCAACTGTCATTACCAAAACTATGGTGCTGCAATAGCCATATACTTAGTATTAAAGTGAGAAATAGTCAAAAAGCAGATGAGATTTCCCGGGCTCAGAATCTCTACTGGGGACGATACTCATTGAGTGACCCAATGTCATCCCTTTCATCTTTTCCTGGTTTTCTAAAAACCAGGTGGCAACTCTAAACACAAAGCATCTTGTATCCCCCCGAGACTAATCATTTGTCCATGTCCCATAAACGAAGCAGATGTCCTATTCAGCAAAGTTACCATATCCCTTGGGATTCTCAAAATCTGCCTCGATCACTCACACATCTCTATTTGTTCATCCTTCGATCCCTCCTAAAGGCAACTTTTCCTCTCCATCAAGCGATGTAGTTAGAGAAACTCTCACCGCTTTTCTATCTTGTGGTTTCCAAGTCATGCCTCATGGCATCTAGCTGAGTATTATATTCATATTTCTTGATGAATTTCTATGTGAGAAGTATCCAGTCATTCTTGATTCGTCCTCCAAATCAAAGAACTATGCTCTCGACCCTTCTTCTAGTAAGGTGAAAAAAACTTCACAATTTGTGACTAAGTGAGCTTTATTGAAGGCATGAAGGTAGCATACTACTTTAGGTGGACTCGAGGATCTCTAGTACCATTAAAATTGGTGAAGTTTGAAAGTTTTAAATCTTCAAGCAAAGGTTCATCCTTGAATAATGAGAGGTCGATGTAGTCATGGCTTCTTATGGCACTCTTCTCTTTGAGTGAGAATTCGAGCTGAGCCATCTTGCTGGCTAGTATCTTGACCTACTCTAATGGCTCGGACTTAGTCAGATTGACTAGTTTGGTCGGTGGCTGGGGAAGTGTTCCTCTCATAGTCTGGTAACACTCATCATCCTCAATGAACAAACTGAAAGTGGGCACTTTACTCTTGCATTTATCAATCTTTGCGTTAACTTACCCGGAAGCGCCTCCCTGTTCTCTTTTTTCACGAATCATATGTTCCATTGTGGCTTTCATTTCCTTATTCATAAAGTTAGATAGAGTCTGTAAGCACCCAATTTCGGGATAATTAGAGCATGGATGCGACAGAGGACCCGATGATGAAAATAGACTGTGAAATTAGATTTATTGGATTTGATTTATTGGTTTAGAACTAAATTGTAAATTATTTTTAAAATTTATTGT
>CATIWM010179941.1:0-17984 GCA_949671775.1 Mallotus repandus
CTTCTGAAAGTGAATACAAAGCTCTTGCAAACACTACAGCTGAGGTACTTTGGATCTAATATATTTTGTCTCAACTTTGTTTTTCTACTCCAACTCCACTAACCTTGTGGTGTGACAACCTTGGCGCCATTTACATGTCCCATAATCCCATTTTTCATGCTCACACTAAGCATATCAAGCTCAATTTTCATTTTTTTGTGAGCATGTTGCAAAAGGCAAAATTCAAATTGGTTTTCTCTCCACCAAATATTAGATTAGCGATATCTTCACCAAGCCTCTGGGAGTGCATCCTTTTCATCATTTTTGCAATAAATTGCAATTGGTTCCTCACTACCTATAGGATTGCCAGGGGGTATTGACACAGTAATTAACTAAGTGTATTTTTAAATCAACACTTATGATAAGTTGATGAGTATTGTCTATCAGGAACGATAAAGGTAACCATCACTCACTGTCTTGTCCCCATCACGCCTACTATGTGAGACCATCTCCTCCAACACTTACTAGTGTTTATCTAGTTGTTAGGTGTGTGAGCTGATGTATATATATCTATACATACTGAAATACAAACTATAGCAGTTCATTTTACAAAAGTGTTTCATCTGCAATTCGTTCAAGAACAAGTTGCTAATTTCTAAAAAGGAAATATTGAAAATGCAATTGACACATTCACAACTCAAACAAATATAGCTGCTAGTATAATGTTCAAGGCAACGGTGAAAATTGCTGCTATATGTGGTGGTCTGGAGGTATCCATCTAATATCTTTTAATGAATTTGCATTTAATAGATTGATTGTGTTTATGTGTTGAAATGGTGGTTTTTTGCTTCTGTACATAATACATCTTTACTTCTGTATTCAGTATTCCATACGGTGGAAGAAGCTTTTTCTAAGTTAGTTCATTCTCAGTTTCTATTTTCTAGGAAAGTATCCATAAGGTTGTCTTCCCTCTACCTTAACTACGAAGCATTAATTTAAAAAAATGAAAAATATAATATTATTTTAAATTTTATTTAGTTCCAACTGAAGCCATATCATATTTCTAAAAATGCTAATAATATTATTTTAAAAATTCAATATGATATGATATGAATTATTGAGATAATTCTTTACATGATAGTTATTGTTATGTGTTTATATGATAGTTTTGTCTTACTGTTGTATTTGATGTTCGAGGCAATACTATATTAATCTGAATTCTAAAATTTTGTTGGTTAAGTTAATTGTTAAAAGTGTTTTACTTCCATTTTTAACTTTCATTCTGTGTTGTTTCCGAGATGGCAAGATCTATAAGTAGTGAGAGTAATGACAGTCCACAACAAACCATAACCTAATCATTTTGAGCTGCTAGTTATGAAAAAAATATAGATTTACGAAACAAAATGGTTCTTTGTTCACTATTTTACCTCCTTCTCACCTGACAAGATTATATCCTTGCTACTTTATCCTTCTTCACCAATGTTTAATATTCTTCTTCACCAATATTTAATATCCTTCTTCACTAATTTTTAATTACAGTAATGTTTAATATTGTATCTCTGCACCAAAGGTTTCTTGTCTTATCTTAATTGTTCACGATTGAATGCCAGATTCATACCACATATGGGGAACAAAGTTCCTTTTGGTATCATCATTACAGCATCCATATACCTGGTGCAGACTTTTAAAGTTTGACGTTTATCAATAATGCATGTCCTTTTGTTATCACATTACTGATACAAAAATGTGTTCAATGTTCTTCTTGTTTGCAAGTCCAGAAATGCAAGAATTTCTGTTTAGTTGATTCTTATGCTGGGAGAGCTCGTTTTTGGTGGAATTCTATTATTTCATCCTTAAGAAAGGACGGGCAATTGAAATAAAGGAGATTGTTTCGTTTGTTCTCCTCTTTATGTATTTTTTTAACCTTTTTTTTTGGTACAGTTTAGTAAAAAAAGATATAAACTTTGAAAGGTGGACCTTAATTTGATTCCTTCTTTTAATTTCTCATTTGGGGCTATTGTCAACAATCCAAAAAAAATGTCACTTGTTTTTGTACATCTCTAAACAAATGAATGGCTGGAAATTCAGAGTCACTATCACCCTTCAGTGCAGTGAATAATTTAATGCTGAGGAAGGGACATGAATTAACTGGGGCAATGGGTGTTGCTGTTGCAATCATATAGATGTTGCTAAGAAATGTTATAGTGGAGGTAGTGATGGTAAGATCACTAAATAATTTTTGAAAGAACTTGAACAACTTTGATTGCTTTCTTATTTAAAAACATTGTTAAACACACTTTTCCTTGAGTGCACTTGCTTGTGGACCAGTTTAGGAACTAGAATTTTGCTAATAGGATTGGAACTGATTAGATCATGAAGATAATGAGAGGTGGGAGAATCTGCTTTGTCCTGCTGAAGTTTTTGAAATAAATGACAACTTGATAGTTTTTCAACATAATGAGGTACAACTGAACTAGAACAATTGCAATGTAGTATTTTTTTTAAAAAAAAAAATTTCCTTCTGGGACTCTTTTTTTTTTTCTTTATGCCTTTTTAAAAATTGATGCCATGATGCACTCCCTTGATTATTATGGTCCTTCATCTTTTAAGTTGGCTATATTCTTTGACATGTGTTGTTGTAGTTGGTAGTCTTGATTTTCGTCTTGCTAAAGTAGTTGGTCATTATTTTCTCTCAAAAGGTTTCATTTTAATGTTAAAATTTATATTATATTTAATAAAATATAGCCAACTTTTATTTCTGGTTTGTTTTTTTTTGGATGTTTCTAATACTGATGTAATTAATTTTTGTTTGATCAGATTATTATTTGAAATAGGTAATGCTCTACATTAGAAAATTTGAAAATCAAGTGCACTATGGATAGTTGTTAGATATGCATAGAAATACTATTGTATTTAGTATGTTTGTAACTTCTCTATTACGATGAATAAATACTTTTTAACTATTTTAAGTGATATTTTAACAATTTTAAGTGATATATGAAAGTTCTATTATTGTCGTTGGTTTCTTCTTTATGCCTTTGTACTTTGTATTATTGTAAAAAAATAAAATTATGCAATTTATTACTACTTAGGCAAAAATATTTTTAGAATTTCAGTAGTATTGAGATATTTGTATAATAGTATTTTAGTTAAAATATATAAATAAATAAAGTGATGAAACTGGTTTTACATTGATGGTAACCTGGTGAAGTAAATATTAAAGTTAATAAGATTGTACATCTAAAACGTTTCACCAATGTTCAATGAATGTTTTCAATTAAAAATATGTACTTGTTCCAAATTATTTGGTGAAATCATTTTAAAATTCCAGTTCAAAAAAATTTATTTTAAATTTTTTTTTAGTGAAATCAACATAAAATTTGTTTATTGAAATCAACATACAATTTGAATAGAAATTACCATGCACTACATACAAATGAAAAATAAATACTTTATCACTAAATTACAATGCGTCTAATTAATCCAAATAAAATTGGTTACATAAATTATATTTACTATCTTATCCTTCCTTTTTCAACTTTAACTAGTTTGCATTACTTAATAAATTATTATTTGAATAATTATTAAAAAATAATAACAAAATATTAATATTATAGTTGTTAAAAATATTATCCACATAAATAAAATTGGTGGTGAGGCAACTGTGGCTGTTAGGTTCCTCAAATAATCTAGAGTTGCATAAATAAACATTGACAACATTTTTTTCCATTTGCCCTATTGGTGAAGTATTCACGATGTTTATTTTGAGAGAGTAAGAGGAGCAGTACTGTGGTGAAACATAATTATCAGTATCAAGATTGTCCTTTCTTTCATCAATAACATCATCAATCATATAAATGCGATCTTCACTTATCACTTCTTCGAAAGGGCTTGTTTTGCCACTTTTGTTTGAGTCTTTAACTAAGGCAACAGTTGTACTTTCTTCAAATATAAAATATTTTTTACATTAAATATATAACATTTGATATTGAAAATATTTTTAAAATTTATTAGAACAGCAATCAATTATAAATTCAACAATTTATCAAAAATAAATTTAACTTTTTGGATATATTATATCAACATTTTTTATTTAATTTTGATCAAATGAGTATTTATATTAAAATTGTGAATAACTAATTAAATCGAGATATTTTTATCAAAATTAAAATGTTGAGATAAAATTATTAAACACCACAAAGGTTTGGATTTTTTTGGTTTTCAATAAGTTTAAAATAAAATAATCTGAAAAAAAATAATTATAATCTAGAAGATTGATAAGTTTAGACATGAAGGAAGGTGTAAATAATTTTCCACTAAAAAATCAACGTCCCAAGGCCAAGATACATCGGTGAAGGCCAATATACTAAAAGGACACATCGATAAATTGTTATTGACTTAATGTAATACAATTTTACTGAAAATTTATGGTGCCAAGGCATAGCTGGCTCAATTGGCAATTCTTTTAGAAATTTAGAACGGTCATATCAATGTAATACATTGGAGAAGACCAAGATTTTTTTTTTTTTGTATACTTGGTAGAAGAATAAGATATAAAAGAAAAATTAGGGTTTAATAATTTTGTTTTTATTAGTTTATTAATATCAATTTCATAATTATTTTAATTATATCTAATTTTGTAATAAAATTTAAATATAATTTTAAAATTATTATAAATTGTTAGTAAAAATGTACTCATTTATTTTTTTTGTTTGCAAAAAATTAAATATAAAAATCCCACCAATAAACAAATTTAACCATCAAAATTCATTCATAATATTTGTTCAATTTCATCAAAAAATTTATTTTATTTTGAAATAAATTTTAAATATAATAAATTTGTTATTTAATTTTATATATTTGATTTAAATAAAAATTTTATAAAATATATTTCCAATAAATTTTTTATTATATTTTATTATGTATAATTAATATAAATTTTAAGAATTTGAACTAGTATTTTATTTGAAGAAAATATGTTTTTATCATTACATGTTAACATACCAAATTTTATCAAATAAGAGCGGCCAACTTGCAGTAAAGGTCATTGGATCACTTGGATCATTGGTCACTTTCACCACAATTGTCATTAGGCCAAGTGTCGCATCATTAAACTTTGATTATAGTGCGTGTACATTGGAAATACAAGTCTAATTAAACAATCATTTTCTTTACTTCACCAAAACCAAAACTAAAAAAGGGCAAATTAGTCTTTAAATCATACATTAATTGTATATTAATTACTTCTATTCTGATAGATTCTATCGGTTAATCTTTAGTGTAATTATATATACCTGATTGATTCTGGGCATGAACCGCTGCAGTCGAAAGAAGGAAGTTGCTAAGCAACACAACCAAGAAACATTGTAACATCCCCATGTCAACCTTTAATTTCTGCTTCTCGATCTCCAAAACAATCTGCAATTTAATTGCGAATCTGTCACAGTATTTATTATTATATATATTTGGTGTTTGACCAAGAACATGTTAACAATAACAAAACAACAGCATGTAATTAATAATATTTACTTACCCGTCAGGTATTCTGAGCAAATTTTGTGCCCATAGCTATCAAGAAGGAGATTAATTAATAATAATGCTAAATAATAATACTAAGAAGGAGATTCATTGTTTCTGTTGATAAAAAAAAAAAAATCATTGTTTCTGTAGTAGCTATCAAGACTCAGGGTCGACGGTAGGTAGTGGTGTTGTGGTCCGTCCCGCCCACAAAATTTTTTAAAAAAAATTAAAATTTGCTGCACCGAATTAGGTGCAGCAAATTTTAGTTGACAAATTAGCTAAGTTTTTTAGGCTTTTTACGGATGTAGTGTGAAAAGGAAATTTTTTTTTCCAATTTAGGGTAATTTTTATAATATTTTTGAGTTTGGGATAAAAAAATGATTAAAAGATAAATAAAAAAATTTAAAAAAAATTAAAAGCAAAGGAACTCAGCCAATGCAGGTGGCGGAGCTCTGCATAGTTGGCAGAAATCCTGTTAAGCTAACTTGCGGACTTGATGAGTTTAATTAAAAAAAAAAATACAGTCCCGTTACCTGGCGTGAACCATGAAACAACTCATAGGGGCCAGTCAGGTGACGCAGAGCAACTAACTAGGCCCAATGCACTTAAGTCAAATTTATGCTAAGAATTATATACTTATATTTTAATAATAATAATAATAATAGAAACGAGTATTTTCTTACATTACACATGATATTTAATAAGAGTGACATATGTATATTATTTGTTTTGGTTTAAATCTCATGTGTTTATTTTGGTTTACAATATTTTATTTTATGTTACAAGCATAATAATCCAAATGTGTAAGCTATAATTTGAT
The DNA here is from genome assembly GCA_949671775.1 of Mallotus repandus. Classification (NCBI taxonomy): domain Eukaryota; kingdom Viridiplantae; phylum Streptophyta; class Magnoliopsida; order Malpighiales; family Euphorbiaceae; genus Mallotus; species Mallotus repandus. Next base: position 6,320 of record CATIWM010179941.1, read on the forward strand.
TCCTTCTTAAAAAAATATAAATCATTCTGTACTATGATCAATTAGACCAAGACTACGACTAATTAAACTAATTAAAATGAATCCGATGTAATTATGGTTACAAAGTGAGTTCATGTAAATTGATATAATTGGGTTGCATAGAGCATATGATCATCATCATCTAGCAAAACAGTGTAATTCTGCATGCATATCACTTTATTATCTTTAAAATTCATTTTATCACTTGAAAAATAACTATGCAGTTTATTATTATTATTTATGTATAAATGTTATGTGTGTGGGGTCTTTATGCATGAATTTGTATGAGTATTGTGTAATTGACCTAGTTTTATTTTTTTAATTTAATATTATAATGATTATGTTTAAGTAATTATAATAATATTATGATTTTTTAATTTTAACATTATTATGATTAATTTAATTTAATATATTATTATTATTATTATTTATACATGAATGTTGTGTGCGGTTTAATTTTTTTTTAATTTTAATTTTTAATTTTTAGCATGAAACATCAATTATTAACTAATTATTCGCTTAGTTGATTAGTGCAATGACACGCAAACCAATTGCATGAAATTTAGTGTATTTTCATTGGTTATAAACGTTGTTAACTTGCCACAAACTAGCAAAAGTGGCCACTTTGAATTGACAACAGCAAAGTGACAATTAAAAAAAAACATTTCAAATTGACAACTTCACCACTTTGGATGGCGGAGTTGTCTTTGAATTAAAAAAAAAAAATTCATTATCAACTCCGCCATCTTGACTAAAAAAATAAATAAATCACTTACTATTTTCGTCATTATACACTTACCATTTCCGTCATCTATAATGACAAAAATGGCTTGTCCACTACTTCAACTGATGAAATTGTTCATGTTAGTCCACATCAGCAAAACTCACTCCAACAAAATCCACTCCAAATTGAAATTAAGTTTATCAACTGTCCCAAATTTGAAATTATCTTAAAAACCACCCAAATTAAAAAAAAACATTTAATACTAAATTGGTAAAAAGCCCTCGGGCCAGCTTATAATGAAAATTCAATTCAAACTATCAAACTTTTTGTCCTGTTCAATTATTATTATTATTATTATTATTATTATTATGACTAAAAAAATTCCCATTTCTTGAGAATTTTAAATTAAATAGTTGGAGATAAAAATTAAAAGATGAGACATATGCTATTTTCTTTGCCGTTTTATATAGTTCTATTTAAATCAAATAAAATTAATTGAAATGCAGTAGAATTTAGTTACTAGTGCTTCAAACCAAAAAACTGATGGTATGTATATGGAAAATTGATCTGGTTTATCTCAACTTTGGACCACTTATCAATTTAATTCTACTTTCAAAATTATTTCAATTTGGTCCTCCAACTTTTTGATTTGTGTTAATTCTATCCAAACGGCAATGGGCATGAGGCAAAGCTGAGGTGACATTCATATGTGACTTAAGAGCATTTGACATGACAAAAAACGTCTTACTTGGCCATCTCACTTGATCAATTCTATTCTCAATTTTTTGAGTTGTGTCAAATTTATCCAGACGGCAAATAAATTTTGAGATATTTTAAAATTATGTTCATAATTGTTTAATTAGGCATATAAAAACTATTTAGTTATAATCGAAAAATTAAAATCAAGTGACTCAATTTAGTTTTTAGTGTTGAATTATGATAATAAATTATTTTCTTTTAAAAATAAAATAAAATTAAAAATTAATTTGAATTTTAATATTGTAAATATTTTTTTAAGGATTGAATATAAAAATAAATAAAAAATAAAGAAATCTTTAGGAATTAAAAAAAAAAGAGAGGCCTTCCGCCATTTACAATAGCAAAATGACTTTCTAGCCATTGATAATGGTAAGATGCTTATGTGATAGTTACTTTTTACTTTTTTCTTTCTTCTTTTTTTTTGGGAGAAATGAGAAAAAAAAAGTTTGTCGTTTTTTATTTCACCATTTGCAAGTGAATTTTTTTTACTAAATTACCACAAATTGAATATTTGTGTTAAAATAACCACAAGTTGAAAAGTAATTTATTTTTTTACCTTAAAATGAAATAAATCTACTAATAACTCTTAAATTATCTAGGTATAATATGTGTTTCTTGATATAATTTTTGATGTTTAAAGCGAACTTTAATTTTTTTTAATAGAATAGTTATATGATCTAAATATTGATAGACTATACAATGGGGCAGTCATTTCCTTTTAAATTGATGACGATAAAATTCAAACTTTACACCTCAAACTGCCCTTTATTTTTTATTTATTTTTATATTTAATCCTTAAAAAATATTTACAATATTAAAACTCAAATTAATTTTTAATTTTGTTTTATTTTTAAAAGAAAATAATTTATTATCATAATTCAACACTAAAAACTAGATTGAGTCAATTAATTTTATTTTTTCAATTATAACTAAATAGTCTTTATATGCATAATTAAAAAATTATGAACATAATTTTAAAAAATCTCAAAATTTATTTGTCGTCTGAATAGATTTGACATAACTTGAAAAGTTGAGGATAGAATTGTTCATGTGAGATGGCCACATAAGTCGCTTTTTGCCATGTCAGACGCTCTTAAGCCACGTAAGAATGTCACATCAGCTCTGTCTTATACCCATTGCCATTTGGATAGAATTGGCACAAATTAAAAAGTTGGAGGGCCAAATTGAAATGACTTTAAAAGTAGAATTAGATTGATAATTGGTTCAAAGTTAAGGATAGACTAGATTAATTTCAATATATATATATATATATATTTAGGCAAACGAAAATGACAAATATCAACTTATTGAAAAATTTTCAATTTGAGTAAAATTTAAGTTATGAATATCTCATCTTTCTCATTTAAAAGAAAAAACATACATAGATCTGATGGTGAAATAGAATTGATTTGATGCTGGGGTAGTCAACTGATCATTTTCTACGAAACTACCTTTGCCAAGTCTACCGTTTGATTCGATCAATAACTATATATTGCGAATGAAATATAATTCCATGGGAGTAATTATTGAAGTCAACACATTCGCTTATTGTTTCAATAGCACAACGTGTTGATTCAAATCCGTACACATAAGGTAAAAGGGCTAAATTGGACTCTCCTGTTTTGTCCTAATTTTACATCGGACAATTAAACGTTTATTGAGCTAAGTTGAAACTTCAAGTTTGTAAATTAAGATCATATTAGACCTTTATTAAGTATAATTAAGTACTATAGATTAAAAAAAATAGAATAAAAAATAAATTTTAAGGGTTACTACAAACAAAATTGATAATTTTTTATAAAATATATATAACACAATCATAAAGTTTTAAAAGTTTTTAAACTTATAAAATATTTTTTTTTAATTTTTCTTGAATTTTAAAAACTTTACAATAAAGTGACATATATTTCAAATAAATGGCCAATTTTATTCATTAATATAAATAGCAATTTAATAATTAATCCAAAAATTTAATTTTAATGGTTGACTAAAAAACTTTTAAATGATATGAATTTTGGCTATTCAAAACTTGTAAATAATACTCGCAATCTAACTCATAATTTTAATATATTATTAGTTTGGTATTAAATACATAATATATACATTTATTTATAATAAATATAAAATATATTTAATAAATATATAATTAAAATAAAAATCATAATTTTTATTGAATATATTATAATTAATTTAGTAAATAGTTTATTTTTTAATTTATAATTTATAATTTATATATTTTATTTTTTAAACTCATGAATAACTTGTGAAACAAATAATATATTAAATTTGACTTGAATTTGGTTTGACAATAAATAAATTAAGTTCGAACTAGATAAATTTCAGCTCAACTTTTACACCCTTAATGACCAGACTCTCACGACTTGGTTGATTTGGCTCTTGCTCATAAGAGCCGAAATATTTTCTTCTAACTCGGAGCTCAGGGATCCCACCACCAGAAAATGATTTGAGGCAAACAACATCAAAAAGGCAGAACTTACCTCAAGAAGTAGAGGCAAAAGAAGAAGAAGATGATGAAGAGGAGCAAGAACCGCCTTTTCTGCTTCCTACTTCATCTCAAGTGGACATGACCTAAGTCCTAGAAAAGTTGGACTTTTTGACAACAACAAGCAATTCTCGTTTCAAGAGTCTTAAGCAATCCATGGACGTGTGCTTTCAGAATCTTGAAAAATTTATGGAGGATAAATAGCATGAGTTGAATGATAGATTGATAGACATCAAAGACGAGCAATCCTACCATTTCTTCAAGTTCAAAGAATACTTGATTGAAACAGGGCATGACAATCTTCCCTCACCATCACTAATCAAATGACATCCTCGAGCATCCCCTCAACAATCTTAGCACCCTTTGTCGTCACAACAACATCAATCACCTATGGGCTCTCCTCCATAAAGGGATTTACTTCTTTTTCCCTAACTTTTTAATTTTTAGTTTTAGTTTATTCTTAGTTTTCTTTTATTTGCCTTTTGCATATCTGTCATGTTTATATTTGTGCTTGTGAATTTTTATATTTTTTATTTTTGGGTTGTGTTTGTGCATTGTATATATTGTTTTTGTTTTGTGTTTATATACCCCACTCACATTAAGGACAATGTGCGATTCAAGTGTGGGGGGGAATCACTTTGTATTTTTGCATTTTTAGTATATTTTGGGTATATTTTAGGTTTATCATGCATTTGTCTTATATTTGTGTAATTTGGCCCAAATTTTTGAAAATTTGACGATGCTTGAATTTTTGCACGATTATCTTAGTGATGAATTTGGTGTATGTTTATGGTTTTGTTGAATATATATGCTTAATCTCCTTTTAATGGTTAGTTTAGTTCTTTTTAAATATGGTTAACATTTGAGTTGAGATTTTTGAGTTTTTAGTCAATCTAATGCATGTTGTTGCTTGCTTGATCGTGATTGTGCATGATTGTTTTGGAAATTAGTGTTGTGAATGAACTACTCCAATGCTCTTCTACAAGAGTACGAGTACTCAAAGAACCCTCTTGAGGTGTTCACGTTGAGTAGTTTGGGAAAGATGGGGAACTACTAAGAGAGGGAAGAAAAAGCACAAAACAAAAAGAAAATAAAAAGGTTAAGAGTTGATTTTCGTATACCAAATTATAATGACCTTAAATTGGAGTCTTTTCATTCATGCATGCTTTTCCCAAGATTTTGATTCATTTTTATGTGATTATGAGTGGATAACATGTTCTTCACTTGGTAATTTTAATTCTCGACTTGATTTGTTAGCCTTATTTTAAGATTTGTAAACTACCTATTAGGAAGAGATTGGCTTGTATATTTGATGAAATTATAGACATATACCTTGTTCATTATTTTGATGTTTTATCTCCTTGAGTTTGCTTGAGGACAAACAAAGATTCAAGTGTGGGGGTATTTGTTAGTGTAAAATTATACATAGTTTTAGGTGTTTAATTTGCATGCATTTGTATATTTTGAATAGCATTTAGTATAGAAAATCATATAGAAACATATACTTTTATATTTACTTTGTTTTTGTTAGGAAAAAGGAGAATGGAGGTGAAATGGTGAAGTTAGAAGCCAAAAGGAGCAGAAAATTGATCAGAGTGTGGTAGCACAATTTTATGTTATGATCGCGGCTGAATGCGCAATCGCATATATGCCCATATCCCAACCCTTTATTGATGTCGAGCCTATCGCGAGTGCGGTTGGTTAGAGCCAAGTCCTTCTGTCATGACTGTGGCTTATGTGCATTTGCGACCCTTTTACCTGGATGCGTTTGTAGTAAGCGTGGCTTATGCGCAATTGCTACCTTTGCCAGAGAGCCCTTATGACACGAGCACGAGTCTTCAATTATCATGACTTATTCATTTCCAGCATAGAACATGTTAATATGTACTAAAAAAGAAAGAAATATAAGGGGAGGTGAAGGACATGTTCTAGAAAGGCTAAAAAGGATGATGGCATGAATTACTTAAGGAAGGAGGCACATTCTACACATATACTCTCACTCACAAGAAACATGAGAGACACAAGAGAGAGAAGGAGAAGAAAGAGGAGAAGAAGAAGCTGAATGAGAGAGACTTATTGAAGATTAAAGCTCCCTTGGATAACCTTTTCTTACTCTTATCCTTAATTTTAGTCTCTTGTGTGTAATTTAAGTATTGAATGATGGTTTTCTTAGCCATGAGTGGCTAAGTTCTTGAATTTTGTTGGGATTTTGGAAACCCATTTGAATTAAGTTCATTTAATATATTAGTTCTTGTTTATAATTTGCATATTGTGTTTGTTAAACTTTGTTGAGTATTGTATTATGGCCAAATGCAATATATGTTTGAATCTATACATTGAGAGATGGTGGATTCAATAGACCCACAAACACTTATTAGATCTTTCAATGACTTGAGAAAGCTTGTATAGATCTATTCCTCTATAAGTTTGCTGAATGCCTTTCAAGTTAGATTTAATATTATTGTATGATGGTGATGAGAATTAAGTTATATAATAAGATTTTACTGATGCTTGTAAGTGAAATTAATATTGCTCAAGAGAGATTGTTAATTCGGTTTTAGAAAACTTGAGGTGTGCATTAGAACTTGAATTAATATGTTATTTGATTTAATGATAATGCGTTATGCCAATTCTCCCAACAACATGCCTTTACCATTGCTTGTTTCCTTGTTTTTTATTAACAATAGCCTCATTTACATTCTTTAGTTTAATTGTTAATTTGCTTATTTACTTGCTTTGAACAACCAACCGTTGATAACTCTAAACATATACAATTGAGATTAATAGGTGTTTAGTCCCCAATTCATGTGGAGACAATACTCAATTCACTACTATATTACTTGTCGACCCTTGCACTTGTGGAAATCAACATGCATGTGCATGAGTGTTCAGTGTGTGTGGCCATTTCATGTCAGTGTTGTTTGTGCCATTTTGACGATTTCGCTCTTTTTTTTATTAAACACCATTTCACCATTTTAAATGGAGAAATGGGTGAGCTAACTTTTGTCAGTTTCCTATTTCGCCATTCAAAATGGCAAAATGAATTTTTTTTAACAAAAAAAAAAATTACCATAAAATGGAAAATACTTTTGAAAGTACCACAAAATGGGAAATAGTTTTATTTTTTGCCATAAAATGGTAAATAGTTCTGGAGAAACACATATCTACTTAAGATCCAATTATATATATATATATATATATATATATATATATATATATATATATATATATATATATGTATATAATGTGTTTCAAATAATTTAATTAAATGGAAATACTTATTATATAATTCAAATATATAATAATTGAATGTAGTATTTTAAACGGGAAAATTTTTGCCTATTCCAAATGCAATACACCTTATGGTTAGACGTGAATGATAAAAATATGTATTTTGTTTTTATTGGTCAAACATTTTATACTTAAGTTATGTGTTATGCATTCAATTATAAGGTGTAATACACTCTGTGTATGCAAATTCTTTTTCCAAATGCAGATAATTTTATTTTATTTTTGTATATTTTTTATACCTGCATATTCCATTTTACTAAAATGATGGCATAATGAAGTATCGTATATACAATGCAATAATACTACAATAGGCCATTATGGCAGCTGAAAAACCTTTTTTTTTTAAGGATCAAATGGCATTTTATTATTTATTTTTACATAGGTTGCTCTACCATTCATCCAACACTTGCACTTTTTACCCTTTTTTCCCTTGTATATGATGATCCAAGTATCCAATAGCTATATGAACTCTGAGGATTCCAGAGACTGTAACCAAAGATTATCTTGCAAGCAGAGTTAGTTCGATGTGCACAGAAACAGTCATTAATTCAACAGAACTCTTTGACTGAGAGCTATTTCCATCCCTTGTTCTTGTCATCTCTGTTTCTAAACACTCATTAAACTTTATCACCACTTGCTTCATATTTGGCTTTTTAGCAGAAGTAGCAGAAACACAAGCCATTGCTAATTCAACAACTTTCCATAGTGAATTGATGTCGAATTGTTCCCCTAACCTTGGGTCTATGACACTTTGAACGTCTCCATTTTCCACCATGGAACTAACCCATTGACTCAGATGAGTCTTCTCTCTGGTTTTCAATAGGACAGGTCGGCTCATGATTATCTCTAGTAGAACAACTCCAAAGCTGAATACATCGCTTTTCTCTATTAACCAGTTGGTCACGTAGTACCTGAGAGGAAACCAAACTCAGATAATGAAACTTATGTCTCTTGAAAGAAATGCAAACTAGAAAAATTCTATTTCTCGAGAATTATTTTATGTAGATTTTGTCTCTTCAAGATTCTTCAAAACATTAAAACCATCCTTGAAGTCCACCTGCAAGCTATAGCGTCGTCAGGAGTGACAGCGGACTCAAATACTTACTCAGGATCAAGGTAGCCAGCAGTGCCAACAATAGTGGTTGACACGTGAGAGCCACCTTCAACTGGGAAAATTCTTGACAGCCGAAATCAGCTAGTTTTGCTAGGAATTTATTGTTCAGTAAAATGTTTGTGGTTTTCACGTCCCTGTGTACAATCTGTGGCTTGCAGCCATTATGGAGATACTCCAATCCTATATTTCAAAATTTTTCTTATATTAGTCCAATTGTATTGCCATAAATTTATGAAAATTCATAAGCTTTCTAACCTTGTGCTGCCTCAAGGGCTATCTAAAACCTCCCCTGCCAACTTAAGATGTTCGGGTTGCCATCTGCATCCATAAGAGATCTATAAGCTTATCTAATTCTTTTGCTTCAAATGAATTTGTTCATCAGAGCATTTCAAGTACAAGATATCAAAACTGAGAGATATTTCTTTAGATTCCCATTAGCCATGTACTCATAGATCAGCCCCAAATTGGTGTTTTCATTGCAGTATCCAACAAGTGAGCTTAGGTTCTTATGGTAAATTATCAAAAGAAGTTTAACCTGTAATGGAAAGAAACCTATTAAATAAAATTGTCCTGAGAATACATTTTTATGATTAAGTCGCTTACTAAGTAAGAGATTGAATTTTATAAATAATGTACCGCTGCCTGGAACTCTTTGTACCCTTGAGCTGAGGATGGAGGGAGCATCTTCACTGCTACTTCAATATCATCCAAGTAGCATGGTAAACTGTTTGAAACCCTCCGTAACCAAGAATCCTCTGAAAATTATTAGTAATATGCAGGACCTCAGAGTATGTAAATTGTCATTTTTTCAACTCCAGAGGTTCTCTTCCACTTTCACCTCCTATGTTTCTAGATGCTAGAAATTTTACTGAGTTTAATTAGATATTGCAAATCAGGCCTTGCACATCTCAAAATCCAAAAAATAAAAATGGTAAACATGTTCTTTTTCATTACCATTCTGCTTCCCTCTCTTAAGCCTCCAGAAAATGACTGCCAATGTTGCCATAATAAATAAAAGCCCAGCAATAGAGACCCTAACTGGGATTGTCCATTTGTTATTGTTATTGTTGTGTTTGTTGAAGGAAACTGATGGAAAAAGCAGTGGATTTCTGATAACACTAGAAGCAATGATTTAAATGCATTTCAGTATTCATCTTTGTGAGTGGTAGTATGGATTCATGCAGACCATACCATAGTGACAGTGAACCACTTTTCCATCTATTAAAGAGGTCCACTGGAACCGTACTTGTCGGATTGTTTCCTGCCATGTTTCTGCCAAAGAATAGTCCTAAATTTACTCTGAGGCCAATAGCAACTTACAGGGATTTCAAGGGAAATTAAGATGGAATTTGAGGCACAGGTCAAGTCAAATTATTGTTTGATAAATGATGTGGTCCAAGAGCAAGCTTTGGAGTTCTTAGATTAATTGGACAAAGTTTGGCAGTGGCAGTTTTATAATTAAAGTGAAGTTTTGAGTGTCGGATTTTGGTGTTTTCAGTGACTAATTTGGGTGGAAACGGGCCACTGATTCAAAATCATGAGCTATGTTCGTGATGCCCTATGGATTTTGGCCAAATTCGCATGTTTGGGCCTTCTAATTGCTGTTTTTCTATTTTAGTAATTTTACCTATTTTTATTAGGAGTTTATTTAGGGTTTACTTTTCGTATATAAGCTTATTTATGCCTTATTTTGGATGGCTTTTGATTTCTAATAAAATTATAGACTTTGTTTTCCTAAATTCCCTAGAATTCGATAGAATCAATAGGAGTTTGAAGGTTGCGAATCGAAATTCATTAGAATCAATGATTTTTATAATTATCTACCTACTGCTACATCAGGTGGTATCAGAGCATCGATCCAGAGATCATGTCGCCTAGGAGAAACCAGTGTGTGCAGGAGGTGTATGAGAGGGACATGGAACTACGGCTACAGGAGATGATTGACCAATGAATGGATCGAGTAGTTGAACAGTTGACAGATCGGATGGCCACAATTCTGGGTAACCAGAATCGTCGTAGGCCACCTACGGCTAAAGAGGTAGACCAGGAAGAGGAGGAGTATGAGGAAGAGGTACTACACAGGCGACCTAGGGCTACTGCAAACAATGATTGCAGACGATGGGAGACTGGTATGCGTACTAAAATTCCAAAATTCCATGGTAGCCTGCGCCCAGAAGATTTCCTTGATTAGCTTACTAGGGTTGAGGAAATTCTAGATTTCAAGGATGTCCCTGAAAATAAATGTGTGCCCTTGCTGGCAATAAGGCTGCGTGGTAGGGCTACGACATGGTGGCAGCAACTGAAATCGACAAGAACTAGGATTGGGAAAGAGAAAATTGTTTCCTGGGAAAAGATGAAGAAGCACATGCGTTCAGCCTTTTTACCATACAATTTCCAGAGATTGATCTACCAAAGGTTGCAGAATTTGCGTCAAGGCATGCGTTCAGTTGATGAATACACCACAGAATTTTACCAGTTAATAGCCAGGAACGAAATCCAGGAGATAGAGGATCCGTTGGTATCGCGCTATATTGGAGGCCTGAATTACCAGATTCAGGATACTATCAACATGTTTGATCCTATTTCTGTGTCCGCTGCCCATCAATGGGCTTTGGTGGTGGAGAAGCAGTTGAAGTGGAGACCTAATACCATCACTGAGAGATCAGGAGCAGGCAGTAGCAGTGGAGTAAAAAGGGCTCCAACAAGCAGTGGCAACGTGGGGCAACCTAATAGAACCAGTGGTCTGAAATGTTTTGGGTGTGGAGAGACTGGGCATCGAAATTCTGAATGCAAGAAAACTGATGCGAAAGCATTGTTTGTGGACGTAGATGACTATGAAGAAGACAAACTGGAACTGGAAGGTGAACCAGTGTATGATAGAGAAGAGGCAGCTGATCAGGTGCACCTGGAGGGAGATGTGGGAGCTGTCCTGGTGGTCAGACATTCTTGCTTTACGCCAAAGGCGAGTACATAGGAGCATTGGCTGCAAAGCAATATTTTTCATTCCACTTGCACCATTAAAGACAAGGTATGCCATTTTGTTATTGATGGTGGTAGTTGTGAAAATTTAGTATCTATTGAGGCTGTAAAAAAATTGGATATTCAGATTGAGAATCATCCAAAACCTTATAAGCTAGCTTGGCTTAAAAAGGGTGGTGAGGTTGTAGTGTCCAAGCGAGCCTTAGTGGCCTTTTCTGTTGGGGCGAAGTATAAAGACAGTGTGTGGTGTGATGTTGTTGCTATGGATGCTTTCCAT
>CATIWM010180012.1:0-10759 GCA_949671775.1 Mallotus repandus
GAGTTCAAACCTAAACAAAGTAGGAAATAAGACTTTCTAAACAATTAAAACATAAATTTGCCTTTTTGAAGGCCTAAATGATAGAATTTGCCCTAAAAACAATGGGCCTCACAAGTTAAGCTAGTGACTCCTAATCTTTGGTCCGTTTCTAATCAAACTAGCCTTTGGAATCACCAAAATCCAAAACTCGAGAGTTACAATTTTTTATAAAACTGCCACTGCTACAATTTTTGGTATTTGTCTAGGAATCAAATTGCTTGCTCTTCTATGACTCTATTCACATCATTCTCCCCAGGGTGGATAGAATTCCCCCATGAATTTAAATCGTCAGATGAATCACCTACATATGGAATCAGATGCTTAACATTAAAAACATCCACAGTTCGGATGTGACTAGGCAGCTTCAAACAGTAGGCATTAGGATTGATCTTCTCAATAACTTCAAGTGGTCCAATCTTCTTGGTAGACAGCTTATTATAATCACCTGCAGGAAATCTCTCCTTAGTAAGAACTACCCATACATAATCTCCCACATCAAACTCAACATACCGCATCTTCTTGTCAAACTGCGCCAATGTTAATAAATTAACATAGCCCTTGCTGCCTTCTTGCACCTGCTTAGACTGATCATGATCCTTATTAGGCACTAACACAATTTTCACTCCTTCAAACATAAAACTGTAAGTGTTAGTCTTCCCGTTATGAGTCATGTCTCGATCAAACTGCCAAGGCCATCCCAGCAACAAATGACATACAACCATGGCTATCACATCACACCAAACCTCATCCTTGTATTTTTTCCCGATAGAAAAGGAAATCAAGGCACGCTTTGACATTGTTACTTCACCCTCTTGTTTTAACCATGCCAACTTGTAAGGCTTAGGATGCTTTCAGTCCAAATTCCCAATTTTTGGACTGCCTCTGCTGCAGTTATATTCTCACAACTACCTCCATCAATCACAAATCTGTAGACTTTACCCTTGATAGTGCATGCAGACTGGAAAATATTATTTCACAACCACTCATCATTAGTAGCTCTAGGTGTTAGGTAGGACCTCTGCACTACCAAAGCAGCCCCGAAATTACCAGTCATGACCTCCTCATCAACATCATTTATTTCAAGTACCGAATCGCTTGTTAAGTCAACAACCTCTTCGTCATCCTTATATTTTTCATATACCTCAGCAAACATTACTTTTTCCCCCTTTTTTACACTCAGATTGCCTGTGATCCACTTCTCCACACGCAAAGCATTTAATCCCACTACTTGAACTCGAACTAGCCTTTTGTGCAGTGGTTGGCACTACCCTTGGTTTGGTTGCAATAGCTCCTTGGGCCATTCCGCCACCCACACGACTCATAGCACCACTACCTCCTGCTTTACCATATCCAGATGTTTGCATAAAACCACTTGGTCACCTCTTTTTGATCTGACCCGTTGGTGCACCGCAGAAATAGACAGAGGATCAAACATGTTTGCTATCTCTGCAATCTCCTCTCTTAAAACCCCCAATATATCGAGCAACCAATTGGTCCTCCGTCTCATGCACCTCATTGCACGCAATCAGCTGGTAAAATTTAGTTGTATAATCAATAACTGAACAGTTCCCTTGCCTCAAATTCTACAATCTCTGGTACCGAATTAAAAGGCAAGAACATGGCAAGCATCTGTTTCTTTATCTTCTAACAAGTCGTGATTTTTTACTTCCCCAACCGGACTCGGGTCTATTTAGTTTGTTTCCACCAAGCCATCGCCCTACCTCGAAACCTGGTTGCCACCAGTGGTACTCATTGAGCCTCTGGCACCCCTTTAAACTCCAAGATCTCCTCCACTATAGCCAACCAGTCAAGGAATTCTTCTGGTTTTAAAGAACCATAAGATTCAGGGATCTCAATTCGCATACCTGCCTCCCATCACCTCCTATCATCATTCTCATCATGCTGGCGAGGGCGTCTACGCGGCACATCATAATAACTTGCACTATAGTCATCTTCGTCATCGTTTCCTTCAACAAAAGGATTCCTCAGGTCGTCATCGCTGGTTTGGCTGCCCCCTATTTTGATTGACTAACAACTCAGCCATCCTCTCTGTGAGTTGTTCCATAATATTGTCAATCTGTTGATCCATCTGTTCCATTCATTGTTCGAACTGTTGCTCAAAGTGACGCTGGTCATCACGCTCATAAACTTCTTCTACACGCTGTTAGGGTTGCTGTTGTTGTCTTTTGTGAGACATCTTGTCTTGTCCGAGGACCACAACTCTGATACCAAATTAACATTGTGGAAGAGTGTAAAATAACTACTAATAATTATTGAATCGCGCACGACTACCAATCGCTAATCTTCTACACCTGCAATTCTCAATTACTAGGTATAGGCATCAAAATTCGATGAATTTGGAAAATTTTAAAGAAAATTCAAATTCTATTAATAATCTGAGATTCAAATTCTATTAATAATCTGACATACAAAAGCCAAAAAAATAACTCTTAAATAGAAAAACCTAAAACAAATCCTAAACAAACTAGAAAATAAGAGTTCAAACCTAAACAAACTAGGAAATAAGACTTTCTAAACAATTAAAACCAAATTTGCCTTTTTGAAGGCCTAAATGATAAAATTTACCCTAAAAACAATGGGCCACACAAGCAAAGTTGGTGACTCTGAATCTATGGTTCATTCCAATCAAACTGGCCTTTGGAATCACCAAAATCTGAAACTCGAAAGTTATAGTTATTTATGAAACTGCCATTGCTACAATTTTTGGTATTTGTCTAGGAATCAAATTGCTTGCTCTTCTATGACTCTATCCACATCACATAGTCATGTCTAGTTGTCTAAATTTAGACTTGTGGTAATCCTTCATAAACATAGTTGTGCGGACATCCTGCACAATTGTGTTAGGTTTTGAAAGAGAATGAAAAACTTGCTGACATAGTCATGCAACCTATTTGCACAACCATGTCAACCCCAGAGTACTAAAATCTTACAAAAATTAAGTTATTTTAAATAATTATATGATAGTTTTCTAAACTCAAGATATCTATTTATAAGCTTAATTCGAGTATGTATTATGAACTCTCATCTAAATTCTAATAATGAGTTCCATAAACATAAAGCAAGGGGGTGAAGAGATTATGAAGGTGGAATAGTGAAAACAAGAAACTTTATTAATAATAAGAATAAGTACAAATGCTTTAATGACTATTTAAGCCATAAGATACAAAGACATGTTAATCCATCAAAATAAATTTTGGAAATTCAAGATCTTGAGTAAGGCTATAAACATGGAATCTTATTGCTAAACTCGGTGCATGAATAATTGATGTATCAAAGAGGTGTTAAATATATTATTCTGAGAATTCTTGAAAGTACTTTCATAAACAAACGCAAGAGAGAGCTTAAGATGATTATTATATAACAGCAAATAAAAATGTACGAATAAAAATTTATTAAGATACTCTTTAGCAAAAAGCACAAATGTTACTAAGAGATTAAGAGTGCATGTCTAGGAAATTGCTGAATTCGAGGAGTTGGCAGAATTATGTTTAGGACACAGCCTTTCACCATACATGGTAAAATGTAATACCATACTTAGGTTACGACAATCTAAGAAATTGATGGAAATGTAACTCTAACTCCAAGTGAGTGATAAAATATGATAAGGCCTTGTTCATGATACAATTATTTGTGGTTGTGCTTGGGCCATGCTAGCATATAATAAATGAATTATGTTAACCTTTGGTATGGTGATAGTACTAGCCACTCTGAAATATGCTTATACATATTGCACAATGCTTTTGAAGTTAATGTGAATATTCCTAAATCATGTCATGCTCTAAAGCTTGATTAAACATTATGTTGAGCATAGGAAGAATATGCTTTAGTATACAAAGAGTATAAGCTTGAAAGACCAAGATGGTAAGAGCGACCATCAGACAAAATTTAATGATATGTGTTTATTAATGAGAAATTCTGATATGTAAGTCTTTGCCAATTGCATAAAGTATCAAGGATCTCAAAGAGTTTGCCAATTGCATAAAGTATCAAGGATCTCAAAGAGTGATTACAAGAGTGTGCTTGTAAGTCACAAGCAGATTATATTAAACTAAATATATATAAACTTTCGTTAAATATTAATAAATGTAATTTAGAAATAAAATAATCATTCATTATCTCATTCCAAGTTTTTGTTATTATACACCCTTCTTTCGAGTTGTTGTCCTTCTAGTTTTTTTATTGAAAATTATTGAATTACCTTGGTGCTATTACTCAGTTCATTCATTAAGTATTTTCACAGTATTTTTTAGTGAAAATACTCACTACTTCTATACTTTATTTTCCAGAGTAATTGTTTGCAGTAGTTAGCTATTTATATGATAGCTTATAGTTTTCCACAGCTACTTGTATTATGTAAGGTTCAAAATGGAAAGCCTGGGAGAAAACTACAAAAAATAGGTGAATTAGAGACAACAAATTTCATCTCTAATCTGTCACTAAAAGGGATTAGTGAAAAATTAGTGATGGAATACATCCTATAGGTGAAATATGGGTCGGTAGTCACGAACTTGCTAACATACCGCAAAATTTAACAATGATTTAGTGATGGATATCTCTAACAACAAAAAGTAATCTGCTACAAAATTTCAGTCCTCAAAGTATCTAGTACCTATCACTAATTAACGACATATTAGTGTTTCTATTGCTAAAGTTATAGATTTAAAAATAGAAAATTATTAGGTTTTGATTGGATTTGGTTACTAAACCTTTTTTTTATATTTTTTATTGGCCTTTTTTAATATTTTATTATTATTATTATATACAGTTTACATTGAAGATTATAAAAATACAATTAAATATTATAAATGAAAATCAAAATGAATAATAAATTAAAAATATATAAATAATACAATACATATATGTGTATAAATATACATATATAGTTAGTCAAAAGAATTTAATA
Source organism: Mallotus repandus (assembly GCA_949671775.1). Classification (NCBI taxonomy): domain Eukaryota; kingdom Viridiplantae; phylum Streptophyta; class Magnoliopsida; order Malpighiales; family Euphorbiaceae; genus Mallotus; species Mallotus repandus. The sequence continues at coordinate 4,964 of CATIWM010180012.1, forward strand.
TAAAAATGATACAAGAACACTGAAGTATAATAGAGGAGCTAATGTGCACAATCATCCAATAATGTAGCAATGAAAGGCGTTGATGTGCTAGTATTGCCGATGGAGATGAAGTAGAGAGAAGAAGTATGTGATCTAACCCCATAGATGTGTCACTTCTTCTTGCCACCTACAACGTCTAGTAAAGACTCAACATATAGATTGTAGGTGGCTACAACCTATCCTTAATGAGTTATGATGCAGCCTCGACCATCTTTGTAATCTTATCCTGCAACCAATGAAAAGAAAATGTTATATCATTTTTAGGAAAACCATTCAAATGCAATATGATATTGAAATTTTATTTAACTTACATTTAGCTTCTATGATCGACTATCAATAATGGACCCATCCTTTTTTATATGGGTCTCTTGAAGATCTCCCAGGAAATGGGCTTTTGTTGTAACTTCTTAGTCTAAAAATAGACTGAAAGTCATTTAATGATATTGTTTACATAATGAAAGCAAAAAAAATTCATAAAAATATATAAACATAATTAAATGTCTTAACAACGCTCTGACATGGTTAAGCATGTAGTGAAAGCCATTGGTGTGCTTCGGGACACTAGTGTTTGGACCTCCATTCTCACTCAAACCATTGGTTTTGGCCTTATAAGACTTTTTTTACCACTTGGGTGTCTACTAATGGGCCTGCCACTTATCATATCTCCTATCAACGTTATCTGTCTTGACCCCTTTGTTCCTCTAATTATATAGTGTCTTGTTATACTAATTCTCACAGACAGTCCACCATATACAGTAGATTTGTCTCTTCTAGGAATCATGCCTATATATATATAGTTGGGGTTTGGGGTGGTAATGACCTTGGGAGATTGGCAATAGGAGTGGTTATGGTAGAAGGTGGGAGCAGTGTGGTGGTGTGAGATTGGAACAGTGATCAGAGGAGGTGGAAGATGCTGATTAAGTGATCAATTTTTTTTGTCTTCTACTGAAAATTAAAGGGGGAACGTTTTACTTTGAAAATCAGCCTTATTCACTAATTTTTAAGGTTTTCATGCCTAAAAGCACTTAGTGATGGATTTTCTATTTGTCGCTAATTAACAACGAATACTAATTCATCGTTAATTAGTGATAAAATAATCATCACTAATTCATGCTTAAGTCCTTGGCACTAAACACTTGCCACTTTTTAGCGATGATTTGCTAAATCCATCGATAAAGCCATCACTAGTACCACAATTTTTTATTGGTATAATTTTTCATCACTAATTTGTCTCTAATTAGTGATGGATTGAGTTCGTCGCTAATTTCCATCTCTATTTTACGTTTATTTTAGTAGTATGAATGTTAGATCCTCTTAAAGACTTTGTTGTAGGATTAGTTTTTTTCAAGAACTGTAAGGATGAGTTGGAGTAATATGTTGGGTAGTAAGCTATTTTATTTGATGGTTATATAATTACGATTCACATTAGAACTCAGTATGTTAAGGTTGAATTATTGTGTACTTGTTATAATTAAATCAATATAAATATGTAAGGGCTTAATTAAGAAACCAATTTGGCTGTTAAATGAAGTGCTTATCAATAGTATGAATGGTTACCTTAGGTTAGCAATAATATTTTACCATTACTCAGAGGTGTGTTAGGATCATGGCCATCTAATAAAGGTGTCGGTGAAATTGGATGTCACATATATATAAAGGGAGAGCATGGATCAAATTGTTGTCTCAACCTTTTCATACCTAACAAAAATGCCATGACACTATAAGGTGCAGACAGTTATGTCCCTTATATAGAGGCAATAACTCTCCCAAATAAATTTTTTTATTAAATCAATCTTTTCAAACATTTTTTTCCACTAAAAAAAATTACAAAAAACCAGGTTCAAAATCTTTTAACACCCAAATTACTCATACTAATCTGTAAGCTTCCGATAAAGAGTTGTTTATTTGACATACATTACTGAAGTCAAAGCCAACCTTAAAAGCACAAGTTAATAAGAATCCACTGGTTGAATAGGGGAACATTAGTTACCATTTAATATTTTCCAATTATTTTCATGATTAATCTAAGGGTGCGTTTGTTTGGTAAAAAATAAGGGTGAGAATCATCTTTCTAGTGTTTGGTTGGCTAAAATTGACATCAGAATGGGAATGTGATTCCCTCATCAATGAGAATAACTATTCCCCTCTTGTTCTTAAGGAATGAATTTTGATTCCTTTAGAAATCAAGTCAAATCAATTATAAATTAGTCAAATATTTAAATATTAATATTTATTTTTTAAAATTATAAATAAAACATATAAATTAATAAAAATATGCTTTAAAGGTTTGAATAAAAAATATTTATTAAAAGTAAATGATTTTTATAATTTTTCAAAAATTATAATAATATTTTTATAAATAAATATTTTAAAAATATTTTATAATACATAATTATAATATCAATTTATATATATAAAAATAATTATAATGTAATTTTTATATATAAAAAATAATTGCAAAATTATTTTTTCATAAAAAAAATTTAATTGTTAAATGATATTTGATTTCCATTCTCATTACCATTTCCTAGTGAAACCAAATAATTTTTTTAAATTTTCATTCCCTTTCTCCTTTCTTTTCATTTCAATTCCAATTTCAATTTCAATTTCAGAATATGAACCAAACGCCCCTAAGTTAACAAGTCAAGCACCCATGAAAGGAAAAAACAGAAAGCATGTATATATCTAGAATGAAACATTTGCAAACCCAAGGCAAACCAAGAAACAGAAAATGAAGAAACCTGAAATAGAAAAGTAAAATGGATGTATTTGTTGATTCGCTAACCTATGTATTACAACATGTGTTGAAATGATAAATAAAGAGTTCTAAATTAAAATTGCTAGACGAATCAAACTGAAAGTGACACATAGAGATTGGTATAATTTAGTGATAAAGGCCAAAGTGTTGAGAGAGATTTCAGAAGATAAAGTTAGGTTTTGTTGGCAAGAAGACATAATTGTTAAGATAAAATAATAGAAAAAATTATAAATTTGGTGTGCCAACTTTTGTGATTTTTCTATTTGAGTGTCTGAACTTTTTTTTTTTTACAATTAAGTGTCTGAATTTTAGAAAAGCATACCAATGCAGTGTCTCTAGCTGATTTAATGTTGACTGGTTGCTCAGTCAGATCAAACGGGATCCACTTTTATCCCAGTTATTAACCATGTCATTTGTCACAGATGTTGCATTATTTAAAGGACAAAATTACCCTTATCTAGTCACTTTCAATGTCTACGGCGGAAGTCAATGTTGAGGTTATTTTTGTCAATTTATAATCTTTAATAAGGTTAATTTTGTCCTTTAAAAAATATAATACACGTGGCACATAACATGACTAATAACTGGGATAAAAGTGGGTGATGTTTGATCTGACTCAGCACCAGTCAATATTAAATCTGCTGGAGACACTACATTGGTATACTTTTCTAAAGTTCAGACACTTTATTGCAAAAAAAAAAAAAAAAGTTCAGACACTCAAATAGAAAAACCATAAAAGTGGAGACACCAAATTTGTAATTTTTCCATAATAAGACAAGTTGAGCGGGCAAGATATTTCGAAAGAAGCATGAATAGTACACGCTAATTAACCCATTTGCCTCAATTATGTACATACAGTGAGCTCTTTTGTGTTCTAATTTTCTTCACTTAATTTAATCAAGTAACTTGCAGGTACATGCAACGGGTTTATTGCATCGTTGGTACCATAATTTTCGCCCTTGTTTCAAAATGGTACCACAGTTTTAATTTTTTTTTTCAGTCCCTTAATTTCTATTTTGTTTCAATCACAGTCCCATTCTGATTTTCGGTGAAAAATTGCTAACGTGCTAACTAGAATAGTAATATTCTTAGAATATGCTCTACATATACTTCCTACTCAGCTTCCATGTCACTAAAGTGGCCCAAAAACTTTCAACTCATTAAAAAAAACTTAAAATCCCTAATTAACTACAGTCCTAAAATCCTTGTGTTCTCCCATTCTCTGTTCTTCATTCTCAAATTCTTCGCTCCTCTTTCTCTTCAATCATTCACTTCTACCTTTCCTTCTTAAAATCTCCATCATATTTAATTACCCCTCTTCCCCATCAATCTCATTTCATCTAAGCTCATCTTCAAAAAAAGTAGAAATAACATTGTTGCTCTACTAAAATAGCAAATTTGAACCACTTTAGAAGCAGTAGAAATGCTTTTGGTTTGCCACTTCTTTGTGATTGTCGACTCTGGTATTCCATCTTTGACGGCATCGATGACTTGCGTTTAGCTAGTTTCAGTTTCATTTTAAATTTGAACTGACCAAATCGAGAAAACAAGAGAAAAAGGAGACAGAGCAGGTGATGTTGGAAATGGGTTTTTTTTTTTAATTTGGTTTGGGTTTATTACACTGTTGAGGTGAGTGATTTGTTGGAAATTGTGGTGGAGAGTGGAGTTGTAAGGGATGCCACTATTTTATTTAATCTTTCAATTTATCAGGGAAACACGGCAAGAGCTGTAAGGGTTGGCGATGTGCCTTCTCTGATGTAGTTACTTAAGGAGGCTGGAGGTGGAATAATGGATAAAACATTAGCAATTCTTGCGATTGTTGCAAGCCATCAAGAAGGGAAAATAACAATTAGCAAGGCTGATCCAATTCTTGTTTTAATGAAGGTCATTAAAACTGGTTCTCCACGCAATAGGGAGAATGCTGCAGTTGACCTGTGGTCACTATGCACTAGTGATTTGAAGCAATTTAAGCAAGCAATGGAATCTGGAGCAGAAGAAGCACTGAAGGAACTTTCAGAGAGTGGCATCGACAGAGCCAAGAGAAAAGTTGGATGCTTATTAAAGAAAATTCCCCCACATTTTTGTCAATTGATGATCAAAATAATTTATAGTTACAGCAAGTATACTAGTTACATTTTTGAGTAGGTTAATGTTGGAAGGGACTAGATGATGGAAGTTGGTGTACTGACAATACTAATAGATATGATGGATTTTGCCTCACCATCATTGTCGTCCTCAACATAATGCATATATGTCTTTCTTTCTTTCTTTCTCTCTATCTTTGCTATTGTTTATGAACAAAAACTGAAAAAGCTGTGATGATAAAAGGAATTAGAGAAGAAATTTTTCAAATGGGTGCTCTTTCTATTAGAAGATTGAGATGTGGTGAATTAATTTATTTTATCATTTGGATTCTTTCGTTGTTATCCTATTTGGCTGCAGTGTTTTCTTTTGATTTAAAAAACAAAGAGTTGCAATGTTGATGAAGGTGGCCGGCGTTGGAGAAGATGATAGGATGAACAGGCTAAAACATGACAGGATGAACGCAAGGATTTTATGACTGTAGTTAATTAGGGATTTAGCAATTTTAAGTTTTTTTCAATGAGTTGAAAGTTTTGGGCCCACATTAGTGACATGGAAGCTGAGTAGGACACATATGTGGAGCATATTCTAAGAATATTACTATTTCGGTTGACACGTCAGCAATTTTTCACCGAAAATTGGAATGGGACTGTGACCATTATTAGTTTGTTTTTAACTAATACACAAATGGGTCCTTCAACTTGTGACACAGGATCAAATAGGTCCAAATTGAACTTTTTCAACAAATATGACCAAATATTTCTACTTTTAGTACCAAATAAGTCTAATTTTGACTCAAACTCTGCGAGCATAACCCAAATTCTATGAAAATGGAGTGAAAATTTATACTGAATATTTTATTAATATTTTTAAACTAAATTAAATTTAAAATATTTAAAGAAATCCACATTAATCAA
>CATIWM010180089.1:0-15478 GCA_949671775.1 Mallotus repandus
CATTAAAATACACAACCATAAACTTACCTAGAAAATCACGTATAACATGGTTCATTAAACGCATGAAAGTACTAGGTGCATTAGTTAAACCAAAAGGCATAACTAACCATTCATATAAACCATATTTAGTTTTAAAGGCAGTTTTCCATTCATCCCATACTTTCATTCTAATTTGATGATAACCAGACTTCAAATCACATTTAGAGAATATAAAAGAACCATGCAATTCATCTAACATATCATCTAAACGAGGAATAGGGTGGCGATACTTAACCGTTATTTTGTTCATAGCACAACAATCAATGCACATTCGCCAAGAACCATCCTTTTTAGGCACCAATAGAACAGGAACAACACATGGACTAATACTTTCTCTAATCTTCAACCTGACATTGTAGCTCTTTAGTTTATTCGGGATAACTCCTATAAGCTGGTCTATTAGGTATTTGCGCACCAGGAATGAAATCAATTTGATGTTCGATCCCTCTTAATGGAGGCAAACCCTTTAGCATCTCTTCGGGGAGCAAATCTTCATACTCCTGCAAAAGAATTTGAAAAGAACTAGGCAAAGAAGAAAGATTAGGGTTAGTGGACAAATAGGCACCTTTGTACAAAAGTACAAGTAGAGGCTGCCTAGTTAATAAAGCCTTTCACACCTCACCCTCTCTAGCATAAAAATTACCTTTTACCTCTTTTCTTTCCACTCTTTGCACACTAAACTCTCCTTTTGCATGCACATCACACTCATTCTTTTTGCGCATCCCCTCTTTCTCTCCTTTTTCCACTCATTTCTCACACCACTCTAGGCTTTTCTCACATCTCTCATTTTGCTTGTGCGCCTTTTCTTCATGTGCACTCTTACACTCACTTAAAAAAATTTTATCTTCAAATACTTTCTTTGGAGTCAAAGGAACAAAAGTAATAGGCTTATTGTTCATAACAAAAGAGTATTTGTTAGTAAAACCATCATTCTTAGCTCGCCTATCATATTGCCATGGGCGTCCTAATAGTATGTGACTAGCTTGCATAGGAACTACATCATATAATATTTCATCATGATATCACCCAATAGAAAATGCTATCATTGCTTGCCTAGTAACCTTAATATCCCTACAATCATTCAGCCATTGTAATCTATAAGGCCTAGGATGTTTAGTTGTTTTTAAGCCCAACTTATCAACTAAACAAGCATTAACAACATTAGTACAACGACCACCATCAATATCATACTACATAATTTATTATCAATTAAACACCTAGTATGAAAGATGTTTTCGCGTTGTCCTTAGCTTGCATGTTAAGCGCACGCCTTGTGAGAAGAGTGAATAATGATCCATCTAAGGGCTACATCTCCTCTCGCTCATCATTAGATGCATCTTCAAGTGGTGGCATGTCACTTACATCTTCATCTTCATCTTCATCCTCACTTTCTATTTTGCCATTCGCTAAAGCAACCATCACCTTTGTGTTTGGACACTGAGCAGCCTTGTGACCAAAGCCTAAACACCTAAAACACTTGAGATCACGTGTTCTAGAGCTATAAGTGTCACTTTTAGGGATGAATTTATTGTTTCCCATGTCCACCTTCTTGTTCCTTTGATCGCCCTTTGGTTTGAAGTTTGATGAAGTGTTGCTCTTTTCATTGCCCTTCCAATTCGACTTCCATGAGGTAGAGGAATTTGAATTAGACTTGCTTCTAGCCCTCAATTGCTTCTCAACCTTGATAGCCATGTGTAGCATGTCATCTAATTCAACATAATGGTGTAGTTCTACAAGGTTAGCAATGTCACGATTCAAACCATGGAAAACCTAGCCATAGTGGCCTCTCTATCTTCAATCACATTGGCCCTAATCATAGCCATCTCCATCTCTTGATAATACTGTTCCACACTCTTAGAACCTTGCACAAGTCATTGTAAACCATTGTATAGCTCACGATAGTAATGTTGTGGGACAAATCGCTTGCGCATGATTATCTTCATCTCATTCCATGTAGAAACAACATGTTCTCTATTCCTTCTCCAACTTGTAACTAGTTGATCCCACCAAACACTTGCATAATCGGTGAACTCAATTATGGCTAGCTTCACTTTTTTCTCCTCACTATAATTATGGCACTCAAAGACACGATCAACCTTTTTTTCCCACTCTAAGTATGCTTTCGAATCGCTCTTGCCTTGAAAACTAGGAATCTTCATTTTGATGGTTCCTATGTTGTTGTCTTTGTTGTTGCCCTTATTTGATCTTGTTGAAGTGTTATCTTTACTTTCCTCATCAAATTCCTCTTCTAAGCTTCCTTTGGTTCTCTTTTCTTTGCTTTGTGAAGGGGAACTCATTTTTAGCCTCGCAAGTCGATTCTTCACATCCTCCATTGTTTGTTGCATAGCTTTAACATACAGCTTTAATTCTTGTTCATCCATGCTTTACTATGTTTAAACCTACAAGAAAAGTTAGTAAACAAAATTCTAACACTCCCTCACATATTTCACTTAATTTGGGTGTTTGGACACTCTATTGAACTCACACGCACAATCTATCCTAAATCTAATCTAATTGGGAGTTTTACCTCTACTTTTTACCAAACAATATAAATTGTTAGAATTTCACAATGACCTACCGATTGGATGAATTTGGCAAGTTTTGGGCAACTAAAAATAAGGAAATTATGTTAATTTGCAAAAAAAAAAAAAAAGAAGAAAAAGGAACAAAAACGAATTTGATCCTAAAAAGATAAGATGAGAGTGTTTTAATCCTTCTAGAATAAGGAAAGTTTTTAAGATAAATATTAGCCTTAAAGTGATAAGGAAGAAATTTTATCTAACCCCTTTAGGATAAGATAAGGACTAAACTAAACAAGATAGGACTAAATCTAGGAAGATAAGGATATAATCCACTTAAGATTTAGTCTTATCCACAAAGATATCCCTAATAAAAAAGGAAAAATGAATTTGTACAAAAGAACCCAAGAAAAAAAAATTTGGTAACTTAAAATTTTCAAGATTTGCAATCTTTAATCAAGATTTGAACAAAGAAATTAAAGAAACTTCAAGATTCTAACAAATTTAATCAAGAATTTTCAAGAAAATAATCAAGAAAATAAAATATTTCAAGAAGACTTGCAAGAGCTTTAAAGATTTTAAAGAAACGACCAAATTTTTCTTTTCTTTTCTTTTCTTTTCTTTTTTTCTTTTTTTTTTTCCATATATGGTTTAAACTTGATGCAAGACTTTAAAGAAATAACTAAATGAAATTAAAGATGATAAAGAACAATGCAAAAATGAATTTGAAAACAAATAAGAAAGAGTAGAAGAAGAGAAAGCAAAGAATGATAAACGAATTGAAACAAGAAAAAGGATACCTAACCTGATTCTTAAAGCCAAATCTCTGATACCAAACTGATGTGAACTAGGCTTATCTAACAAGCAAAACCCACAACAATCTATTGATACCCACGCCTTAGATCATCCAAGAAATAAGTCTGGTGGAAACTATAACCCTTAATTTTCTAACAATTAAAAACTCTAGTTATCAGGAAGTCGCCACAATTAGATATGGATATTCTAATTGATAAGACAAGTGAACAATCTAACAATCTATTTTGTTTAGAAAGTTCAAAGAATAAAGCTCCAAGTAATTTGAAGAAAAATTCGTCACTTTTATTTAATTGATGAAAAAGATCAGCTGAAGTGGCTACAAAATAAACTATTTATAAGAATTCTTAACCCTAAACCTAAACTAAAACAAATCCTTAAAAAAAAAGGATAATAGACCCTTAAAAGATAAGAAAAACAAGTCCTTAGAAAAGTAATTATTTTGCTTGCAAAATAAGCTAAAGAAAAGTATTCCTAACTAAAAACAAACGTTTAAAATTCTGTTTTGGAATTAAACACATCCAAATTTGTATTTAGCACTAAGTGGACTAAATAACACATATTTGGGCTTTATCTTTGGCTTTGAACAATTGTAGCTACTCTTTTGGGCTTAAAGCATCCAAGTTAGACCCAAGAACATTACTTGGGCCTAAGTCTTTAGTTTGCACTAAATGAATAAGCTTTGGACCAAAATTAACTCCTTCTTTGTAAGATTCCTTGTTGCACTATGATTGTCATCATTCCTCTTTTCCTCAAGAGGATTCGTCATTGAATCAGCACCTTCAAAATCAAAAGGACTCAAATCAACAACATTAAAAGTAGCACTAACATTATACTCAGTAGGTAAATCAAGCTTATAGGCATTGCCACTAATTCGTGCAACTACTTGAAATGGTCCATTTCCGCGCAATTAAAGTTTTGAATGCCTTTGGGAGGGAAACATCTCCTTGCGCATATGTAACCAAACCCAATTGCCAGGCTCAAACATGACTTGTCTTCGCCCTTTATTATGGTGATTTACTGCTTGCTCATTCCTTTTCTCAATATTTTGCCTAACCTTCTCATAAAATTGTTTAACAAAATCTACCTTCTTTTCACCATAAAGATTAGAATATTCATGCATAGGTAAAGCAGATAAATCTAATGGTGTCAATGGATTAAACCCATAAACAATCTTAAAAGGTGAATAATGTGTAGATGAATGCACACTCCTATTATATGCAAACTCTACAAGAGGCAAACATTCTTCCCATGATTTCAAGTTTTTTTTTTATAATAGCACGCAATAACTATCCTAAAGTTCTATTCACAACCTTTGTTTGACCATCGATTTGTGGATGACAAGCAGTAGAAAACAACAACTTAGTTCCTAATTTTGCCCACAAAGTCTTCCAAAAGTGAGATAAGAACTTATAATCTAGGCAATAGTTCTAGGCATTCTATGCAAACACATTATTTCCTTAAATAACAAATTAGTAATATGTGTTGCATCATCAGTTTTATGACATGCAATAAAATATGCCATCTTACTAAACCTATCAATAACAACATAAATACTATCATGACCATGCCTAGTCCTTGGTAAACCAAGAGCAAAATCCATAGAAATATCAACCCAAGGTGCAGTAGGAATAGGTAATGGCATCTACAAACCATGAGGTTTAGCTTGGGATATAGCTTGCAAACATGTAATGCAATTAGTATAATATTTTTCAACATCATGCTTCATTTTAGGCCAAAATAAATGCTTATGCAAAACATAGGGACTTGAATAAAGCTTGCCCAAAAGATGATTTTCCTGTACCACATATTGACACCCTAGTCAATAATATGGCCTCTAGTCTAATGTATTCTTTCACGGATGGTTTTTTGGGATAGATTATGATGGCTATGATCAACAAGCTAAAGACGTCTTTCACCATTGAGTGGGGAATTTACTATTGCTCGATCATGCCATTTGGGTTGAAGAATGCAAGAGCTACTCATCAGAGGATGGCTACCACTTTGCTGTATAAAATGATCCACAAAGAGATAGAGGTATATGTGGATGATATGATGGTGAAGTCTCTAACCAGAGAGGGGCACTTTGAAGCTCTAGACAAGTTCCTGGCAAGAGCTAAAAAGTATAATTTTAGGTTAAATCCGAAGAAATGTTTTTTTAGGGTAACCTCGGGAAAGCTACTAGGACACATCGTCAGCCAAAAAGGAATAAAGATGGATCTGAATAAGGTTAAAGTAATCAGAGAGATGTCTACACTGAAGAATGAGAAAGAGGTTAGAGGGTTTATCAGATGATTGCAGTACATCAGTAGGTTCATAGCAAAGTTGACTGCCATTTATGAGCCGATCTTTCAACTCTTAAGAAAGAATCAACCCATAGTTTGGGATGATAGATGCTAAACAACTTTTGAAACTATTAATGATTACTTGATGAATCCTTTAGTCTTATAACCACCGAGACCGGGTAAACTTCTAATCCTTTATTTAGCGATTGAGAAAGAAGCGGTAGGTGCGATGCTAGCCCAGAAAGATGAAGGAAAGGTCGAGCATGCAGTGTATTACCTGAGTAAGGAATTTTTACCCTACGAGTATAACTGCAGTCTTGTGGAGAAGACATGTTTGGCCGTGATTTGGGCAACCAAGAAGCTCTGACATTTCTTTCAATCCTATAGAATTCAGGCAGTCTCTAAGCATGACCCCCTTAGATATCTTCAACAGACTCCATTACTTATAGGGAAATTGGCCAGGTGGTTGGTCTTGCTCACCAAGTTTGATATTGACTATGTGGCAAAGAAAGTCATGAAGGGAAGAGCGATCGCAGACTTCTTGGCTCAGAGTATGGTAGATGATGGACATGAATAGGAATTAGAATTTCCAAATGAGCATTTGGGGGCAATAGAGATCCAAGGATGGGTAATGTACTTTGATGGGGTTGTCAACATAATGGAGCAAACAATAGCGTAATTCTCATCATACCTGAAGGAATGATGATTCTGATGGCAAAAAGGTTAGAGTTTGAAGTCACCAATAATCAAGCTGAATACGAAGGCTGCATCTTTAGGTTGGAAGCACTATGGAATGTGGGGGCAGAAGAGGTTACAGTATACAGAGACTCTATAATAGTGGTAAAATAGATCTCCAACAAATGGGAAGTAAGAGAAGACAAGCTGAGCTTGTACTGGGATTATTTGGCTACTATTCTATTGTCTTTCACCCAATGTAGGTTTGTACATTTGCCACGGGATGAGAATCAATGGTAGATGCCCTGGCTACTTTAGCTTCAATATGGGGAAGAGGACAATAGGCATAAGTCAAACCCCTTATCCTGGCAAAGTCCCAAACTCCCTGTTATAAAGAAATAAGAATAATGTCGATCGAACCCTGCAGAGAAGCCCTGGTTCTATGATTTGCAGCGATATTTAGAGAAGGGGAAATGTCTTGATGATGTTGATAGGAAGGAAAGGATGTCACTGAGAATGTTATCCTGACAGTTTATCAGTCATAATGGAATGTTGTAAAAAATAATGTTGATGGGAGTGCATTTGAGATGTGTCGATAAGGACGAGGCCCGAAAAATCATGGAAGCAGTTCATGAGGGTGTATGTGGACCACACATGAACAGAAAAATTCTAGCTAAGAAAATAACTCTTTATAAATACTTTTGGTTGACTATGGAAGCAGATTTTGTGAAATATGTAAAGAAATGCCATAACTGCCAAGTATACGGTGGTGCCATCTGCCTTCTATGGAACTTTAAGGGTTGACTTCTCTGTGGCCATTCGTAGTCTGGGGAATTGATATCATCAGGGAGATAAGGCCGAAGGCATCTAATGGTTATTGTTGCATTGTGGTAGCGATTGATTATTTCTCCAAATGGGTTGAGGCAGAATCATTCACTACTGTTAGGGCAAAACAAATTGCGAGGTTTATTGAGAAAAACATAATTTGTAGATACGGGATGCCTCATCATGTTATCATTGATAATGGTGTTCAGTTCATGGTAGAAACAACTACCTTATTGAAAGAGTATAAAATTAAGCATCATAAATCATCTTTTTACAAACCACAGGCTAATAGTGCGGTAGAGGCCGCAAATAAGAATGTGAAGAGGATCCTAGCCAAAATACTGGAGAACTATAGAGACTAGGCAAGCTACCTATAATTTGCATTTTAGGGGTATAGGACCACTGCCAGGACATCGACTGAAGCCACTCCATATTCCTTGGTCTATGGATGTGAAGTCGTATTGCTAGTAGAGGTCGAGATTCAATCATTAAGGGTTTTTTTGGAATCCAAAAATCCCCGAGTATCAGTTGGTAGAGAGTCTGTATTTGGTGAAGAAGTTATTTTCTAAGTGTGCCGCTATCCTGTCTGATTTGGAAGGGAATGAGTTTAGAGAGCCCATCAACCTGGATAAGCTCAAGAAGCACTTTCTGTGAAGTCTCGCTAGAGAGAAAACCTTAAAAAAAGGCTATTTAGGCAAAAATTAGAGACAGAAAAATAGAGAAAATAAATAAAAGTCCTACTAGATTGAAAACCTTGAAAGAGGCAGACCAGGCAAAAATTAAGGGCATGTAAAAGGAGAGAGAGGGAAAAAATAGTTAGCAGGAAAACTTGCAAGGGTAAGCCAATTAACAATAAGAGATATATTAGAAGCAAAATGTATTGTTACTTTGTGCTTAAATTAAATGGAATGGATTGCCTTTGTCATTGTTGAACATCACATTAAATGCTTATTACAAACTGTTTAACTAATTAGGAAATTCCATTCAACAAAAGAGGAAGTAAGGACTAAAATTCATAAACTAATATTGCTTTCTTTTCTTTTGTTGAACACCTTAGGCACTCGATGCCTATAATTATCATATCCTTTTATTCTTTATGAACTCATCTTTCTCTATCTGTTATAATTGAATCCATAACTTGTATTGATCATCAGTAGACCAATCTTCATTATAGTCAATGCACCTTTGAATGGTTCTACAAGACCAGGTTACAACCAAATTATCCAAAAAGTTTTGAGAGAGAGGTCCTGGTTCAAACTCATGCACTGGTTCCACAATCAACTATTTCTGACAATATTGTCAACAAAGGCGGGCATGATTGTAGAAAGTGGCAGAATGAAGACCAACTAAGGGGACGCTGCAGGTGTAAGACCGAATGGTCACATACGGTAATCTCCATCAAGGGCACATCCATTGTATCATGGTTTCAGGAAATGTCGATAACCAACCCCGAATATCTGCTGGAATAGGGTGAAGTCTCCTAGTACAATAGTGTTTGGCCTTGTAATGTCCAATATCTCTAGGGGTTCGATTAATCTCAATTTTTCATGAAACCATGCCTATAGAATCATGAATGGGTAAAAATGACAATAACGTAGAAAATGAAGAGAAAAAAAAAAGGGAAAGCTGATATCCAACAATAAGGGACTCCTAAAGAATTGCCTAGTTTCTAAAAAGTTGTCCAGTCCAATGATGGTCTCGGCCAAGATGAGAGGAAAGGGATTGAGGCCTGCTTCTACTAGATCCAGAATGTGGAGAACTTTTGAATCGTAGTTTCCAGAAGGGGAAACCGGCAAGAATTGTGCATACAACCAAAAGGTGACCATCCGAGGCTAGTAATCCTTATTGCTATCTATAGCCACGATAACTTTAAGGAAATAGCCTATCAGAATCTTAGTACCAAAGATATGGCGAAGGAAAGACTACGGAGAAAGGTTGAATAACCAAGCCATTTGGTATTGGATGGAGTACAAATTTGGGGTTTCGACTGGAGCAACTGCAATTTGACAAGCAGAATCCATTTAAAAGCCCAATAACACTTCAAACTCTTCTAGCAGAGGGCATAGTTCTAGTCTGTTGAACCTGAAGATGTGTCTCTAGGGATCCCAAAATTGAGTACGAACATGAAGAAAGTAAAAGTTAATCCTCCTAGCATGCAAGTATCGAAAAGTTGAAAGGTTAAATGACTCCAATTTTGCCCATGATGCACCATTTGAGCTTTTCAGGATTAGTTGAAGTTGTTTAAGTCTTCTTTCAGTCATTTTGGAGGTTAGGGGGTGTTTTAAAAGAGAAAATATAGAGAAATGGAGTAGTTGTATGAATTGGGGATTTTATAGAAGGTTAGGGATTTAACAAGCTACAGAATGGTGCTGCAGAGGCAGTTGCCTCTACAAATAGGTGACACCTCTGTGTGTTGAGGCAATATTAATTCACCTCTTCACAAAGAGGTGACACCCCTATGAAGAGGCGACGAACCTTCAACAGATGGGGGAGCAATTTGTTTCTGTTATATTGTTCCAATATCAATATTGTAAACAAAATTCAATTATAAAAGAAGAGTTTTCATGACCAAAATTTCTTCAATTCATTTAAAGTTTAGTCATAGTAAATTTAAATTCTATAGCATTTATTTAGTGCAAAATATGAAAATCCTAGAACAAGAGAACAATTCATTTAAAAAGAATTAATAGTTCAGAATGGCAAAAATGATCCTAATCTCAGAGGCATCTAAGGTGGTCTCCTATACATCATCTTCATCATCGCCTCCCTCATTTGTTGGATCATCAACATGCTTGTCTCCATCATCCTTACTGCCATCTACAGCATGCTCATGAGCCTGCTCCTCCTCCTCGCCATCACTACCCTCGTCATCTTCCTCGTCGTCGTCAATCTGAAGGGCAGCCAACTGACACTCGAGAGCAGTAATCCTAGCCTTACTAATGTCATCTTGATCCTATCAAAATATAATGAGAGGTAAAAAAATCATGAAAACATGCATACATGTAGATATAAAAAATGGTTATTACCTTTTACTGTTGTGTCACGTCCATTAGAAAGTCTCGCTGAGCCTTGATCACCTTGTACATGTACTCTCCCTAGTCTCGAGGTATCTATGCAATTAATGAATCGTTAACACTAACCCTATGTTAAGTCAAGTTTGAGAACATGATTTCAGAAGAAGGGAACTCACATGTGTGGAGGCCTCTGGAATGAACATTGGCTCTAAGCTCGTGTCCAGTGTCAGGAACTGATGAGACAGCTTGCCTGAAGGCATCCAACATCGGGTCAGTAAGTCTAGAGGGGCAACAAGCCTACCAGCTACCATCTGAGAACTAGATATGGAAGGCTCTTTCATGCAAGGCGGTGCTCCAATTGATGTACCCTCACCACTCGGCATAGTATGGGGATGCTGGGGAGGTCTCTCCTGTGCAGTAGGCCTGGGACGAGGTGCTGGTCCCCTAACTGGTGCTTGAAAATGAAAATTAAGTCAAGGAAATGACATTTACAGGTGGAAATGTCTAATTTTATGTTCAACAAAGTCATATGCTTACCTGATATGTAGATGCAGCTAGAGGCACCTCTATAGGAGGTAAGCCCGAGTAAAGTCCATATAGCGAGACTTCCTGCTCTAGCAATACTCATTAGCACAATCTACCTCATAGGCCCGATCAAGCTCGTCTCCCACTAATAAGTGTTTCTAGAAGATGCCTCGAGGAGGAGGAAGAGGTGGTCGTCTCACTTGAGCACCCAGGCGCCAGTGATGTATGCTCTCACCGAGGTACCAAATTCTGCAATCAGGTCCTTAAAGTAGGACTCTCTTCTCAGACAATAGCCTCGAGTGGATTATGGCCTCAGTCCATCTAGCCTAAGGGCCCCACAAGTCTGGGCGCAGCTGTGAAAACAAGCTGATAAGTGAATGAATTTGATTAACAAGCATTCTATTGATTATAATTATGTTTGTAGGTATGGTACCTCATCATATGTCAGAGTGTTTAGCCACTCAAGGTTGATGTACACGAGAGTAACGAGCCTCCACCAAGCCTAATCGAGACCCCACCTCACTATGGCTGGAAAGGGGACATCGCTAATGTAGGATATCCAAGTGATAAGCTCTAGTTCTAAAGCCCAATCGTACAAAAGAAAAGAATCATTAGCAAATAATACTCATAAGGTTCGAGGTAAATTCAAAAGAAAGGAAAACACTAGAACAACGTACTAGAAACCGCAACGTCATTTGGTTCCCTACACTACCTCGTCCATACTCCTGTACTGGTAGGCCAAAGCACAGCTACCCTAGTCATATGAAGATACCAAATCCTGATCCCTCAGAGGCATCAGGAAGATCAGATCTATGGAACTAGCAATGTTTGTAAAGAGAGAGGTACTCAATAGGTAAATTAAAAATGCCCACACCACTTGGTCAATCGCTCAAGGGGTAGTAGCAACCTCTACTCTAGCACACGTGTAGTAACTCTTGAAGGAATCTATCTTCACAGTATGGGTCCCCATCATGTTTGGGACCATGCCTAGAAGATGCTCGATGTAAATGAGACGGTCTGGCATTAGTCGTGGAGACTCACATCGAGAGGAACGGAATCTCCTGCACAGGTAACTTCAGTGACAGCGGTGAAGGAAACCAACTCTAAAGTAAACTCACCGAAGGGAGGTGGAATGTGTGAGCAGTGTCCAACCACCTCTCCATCAGGGCGTGCAAAGGCTGATAGTCAGTCTACCCTTGAGCATCTGGGAGGGTAAGAATAAAATCAGAGAATCCGGTATTATGTATACTAGCCTTAATCTTGTCTGGGAAGCTGTTGTACCAAATACGAAAGCCACTAAAGTTCCCAACACCCTTAAGAGTATGGACATCGAGCTATAGATAAACAGGGAGTTGAATTACTAGCTTATTTATTCTAAGTTGAAATTTTTTCTTCAAAATTTTGGCAAAGAGGCGACCGCCTCTACATGTAGGGGCAAACACCTCATTGAAGAGATGTCGTCTCTTCATGTAGAGGCAGTCGCACCATCGGCAGATTGCCTCAGTATGAAGAGGCAACTTCTTCTTTGAAGGAGCGGTTGCCTCTTCCCCCATCGAAGAGGTGACACTTCTTCTTATCGGTGATCTAACACACAAGTTTCAATTTTCTCAATTTTGTTCAATTAATCTAATTTTTTTCTCGGTTAAAGTGACAAATGTGCATCTATGAATATTAACCTGATATTACCCAATGTTATTTGTAAGAAAAATTAAGTAAATCAGACACTAACCTCTCCAGTAGTCAATCCATAGATTTGGGATCACTTGTCTGCTAGAAGGGGAATCTTGTCTCCAATGTTGAGACCAAAGTTGTATAGAGGATGTACTGGAGGCGGTACTGGGTCCCATACTAGAAGATTTAGGGTCTGTGCGGTGACCATGATAAGAAAAGTGAAGGAGAAAAGTGAGAGAAAAGCAAAAGGAAAGAGAATGAATCTTTTTGAAAAAGAAAAGGTTGGATAGCTATTTATAGGAAAGGAAAACGAAGTGGAGAAGGCCACTTGATGAAGGAGGTTGATTAAGACGCAAGTGCTTTGCTAGGTTTGTAACCCAAGGCTGATGTCTAGCTTAAAAAAAAAAGAGTTTTTATTTTATTTATTTATTTGTTTGCTTTTCGGGTGTATCCTAAAAATGATAATGTAAAAGATGAAATTTTCACGATTAAAGTATTTGTGAGTGATTTCTTGGGGTTGTATGCTCGAGATTCACGTTTCAATAAGTGATTTCTCAGGATTGTATGCCCGAGATTCATGTTTCAGTTAGTGATTTTTCAGGACTGTATGCTCTAGATTCACATTTCAGTGAGTTATTTTTTAAAATTGTATGCCCGAGATTCACGTTTCAGTGAGTGATTTTCGGGATTGTATGCCCAAGATTCACATTTCAATGAGTGATTTCTCGATATTATATGCTAAAGATTCACATTTCAGTGAGTGGTTTCTTAAGATTGTATGCCCAGAAGTAACGTTTTAATAAGTGATTCCCTGGGAATAAAATTCCTAAGGTTCACGTTTCAAGTTTAAGAATTTGACCTCTTGGGTTTGAATCCCCGAGGCTGATGGCATAGATTTTGAAGAATTTACCTCTCAAGCGAATCTTGAAGG
Source organism: Mallotus repandus (assembly GCA_949671775.1). Lineage (NCBI taxonomy): Eukaryota > Viridiplantae > Streptophyta > Magnoliopsida > Malpighiales > Euphorbiaceae > Mallotus > Mallotus repandus. Next base: position 13,298 of record CATIWM010180089.1, read on the forward strand.
TCAGGTATATCTTTTTATTGATTATTTCATTTATTATGCATGTTGTTGTTTTAAAAAAATTAATTGTATAAATTCAATTTTTCAAAAAATCAAGGGGGCAAATTATGGACACCCTCGGTTTGATAGGCCCATAACAAAAGCCCAATGATGAGGTAGAATGAATTATGAATTCAAGAGAAACCTGAAATCTTCTCTATAATGGACCCAAGAGCCTAAAACACTTAGTTGAGCCCAAAACCCTTAAATCAAAGCCTATTGGCCCAAAGGCCAAGTCCAGGCCTGGGTCGAAGAGGCGATCGTCTCTATGAAGAGGCGATCGTCTCTACGAAGAGGCGATGTTTCTTTGGTCAACACATTGGTGAGGCAATACCTTTTCATAGTTGACCTATACAACATTAAATCCCTTTTTTGGTTGCGTTACATATAGGAAAGGACCCATATATCTCTGATTTGAAGATTTGTGTGTGAAAGTTAGAATTTTGAGGCAAAAATAAGGCTGGAAAAGATGTGCAAATAATGAGAAATAAGTGTGTTTTGTCTTGGCTTAAGAATGGGAAAAGGTAAAAAAAAGGTAAAAAGCTTAAGAAGGTTGGCAAAAAATTAGTTTTGGGCGAGGTCTGGAGTTTAAAGAGGAGGAGAGAACTTTTTTGAGAAAAATAGAGAGGAGAAAAGAAAGAAGAGAAGAAAAAAGAGTCTTTAGCTTAAAAAGCTCACTTTCTTGAGGAGGAAGAAGGAGTTCTTGCATTTAAGAGGATTTTGAATCAACAAACCAAGCTCTAAGAGCTTAGTTAGGAGCTTTAAACTTGATCAAATCAATAAGAGTTATCAATTTTCAAGCTTAAAGTTCTTTATTTTGTACAAAGCTTCATTTCTTAGTTTTATTGCTTGTTTTGGTATTTATTGTTCACCTGAGGTTACAATCATAGAATGATCATGTGAATTGTTGAGAATTAGCTCAATCTTTGTTTATTTGTATCTATTTGGGAAATGCTTAGGATTTAAGGAACATGTAAGTTGTTGTGTGACTGTTAAATAGGCGATGTCTCTTCGAAGGGACGTTGCCTCTTTGTGTTGAGGCGACTTCATGTCGCCTCTATGGCTAGAGGTGATGCCTCTTTGAAGAGGCGTCGCCGTGCCAACAGAGCTGAGTTTGAGTTGGCTTTGATCTTTTATGTTCATTTCATGTGATTTGTGTTATTTATACTATATCTCAATTATACATGCAAGTATGATGATATTATTTTTAATTCAGTATTTATTTATTTTTAAATGAGTGTTTACATTTATCTTATTCAAGACTAATAAGTTGGATTTCTTTTTTGTAGAATTCTTGTATTTATGGAACATCTAACATTTTAAGCTTTGCAAGAATTTTAGGATGATTTCTTAAATTATCTAAGTGACGATCCTTTAATTGGTTTAAGTTAGTTTGTTCCACTTTTATTTTGTTGCTATTTTAATTATATGAAGTGTTGTAATCCCTAATCCCTTCCTCCATTTATTCAAATGTATTTTTATGAATTATTTGTGGTAAATATCAGGCTAAAAGCATGAAAATGGACTAATGTGCAAACTTGGATTTAATTGTAAAATTTTGAAATAATTATAATTTGCATGTTAATAAGGAAATAATTTAATAATCAATGGTAATAAAATACAAAACACATATGGAGGCCAACCGCAAGGTTGGGAGGGCATTCCAAAATCCCATACCTAGTTTCCAAACCCTTTCTCTGATGACAACTTTTAGGAACGTCCGTGGAATCCAGTTGTTGTATAGTGTGTCCTGGGTTTCACCTAGATGACGACTCCATTTCCAATTTGGGCTCCAAAGCCTATTTTGTATTTCCTAGTGGGCCCTAAGCCCACACAATGCCATGGTTGTCAAACAGTAGGGCTAACGCTAAACTCCGCCTCCTACAATGGATAGACTTAAAAGAAAGTAGAGAGAGAAGAGGCAACAAAAGAAAAGGATGAGCAAAGTAAGTGACTTTGAGATTTAAAACGAGTTTGGATTTTTTTTTAAATAGAAGAGTTTTCATAAGTAAAGACTTGAACTTTATAATTATTTAGAGCGTTGGAATTTGAGTGTTGTATTAGGTCTATTTTGATATGTTTTGATTGATATGAGTGTGTGTTTTCTTTTTCTAGATATTTTGGTGGTTGTTTTTATTTTTTTTG
>CATIWM010180103.1:0-15218 GCA_949671775.1 Mallotus repandus
TTGTTCTCCTACTTCAAAATGCTTCTTCCTGATTATTGCATCATGCCACTTCTTGGTCTTTTCTTTGTAAATTCTTGAACTCTCATAAGCACTTTGTCTAATCTCATCAAGTTCATTTAGTTGTAGCATTCTCTTTTCTACTACTTTCTTGAAGTCATAATTTAAAGCTTTAATTGCCCCAGTAATTTTTATGTTCAAGTTCCACCGAAAGATGACATGCCTTTCCATACACCAATCTAAAAGAAGACATCCCAATTGGTGTCTTGTATGCTATCCTATATTCCCACAAAGCATCATCTAGCTTGCTTGACCAGTCTTTTCTTAACTTGCTCACTGTCATTTTAAAAATCTTCTTCAATTCTCTATTATTGACTTCAACTTGTCCACTTGTTTATGGATGATATAGACTTGCTATTTTATGTTTTACACCATATCTAGCCAATAGCTTTTCCATATTCTTATTACAAAAATGAGTGCCTCCATTACTAATAATGGATCTTGGCATTTAAAACCTAGCAAAAATATTTTTAAGGAATTTACAAACTATTGTAGCATCATTAGTATTGCAAGCTTGTGCTTCAACTCATTTTGAAATATAATCAACATATACTAATGTATATCTATTACGTCCAGAGGATGGAAATGGTCCCATGAAGTTAATGCCCCAAACATCAAAGATTTTAACTTCTAAAATATTTATTTGTAGCATTTCATTCCTCTTGGTCATGTTTCCACTTCTTTGGCATATATCACATGCTTGAACAAACCTTTTTTCATCTTGAAAACTTGTTGGCCAATAGAACCCACTCTCTAACACTTTAGTAGTTGTCTGTTGGTTTCCATAGTGCCCTTCATAATTCAATCCATGACAATATTATAAGATTGATTGAATGTCTTCATTAGGCACATATCTTTTAATCATACCATTATTACACAACTTCCATAAAAATGGTTCTTCCCAAAGATAAGCTTTTGCATCATAGACAAGCTTCTTCCTTTGTTGATTAGTTAATCCTAAAGGTAGCTTGCCCACATCTAAGAAATTGGCAATGTCTGCAAACCACTGAGTGTTTATAATCCCTATAGCAAATAACATCTCAATTGGAAATAATTCTCTGATTGGTTCTATATTCCTTCCTATGTCATCATCCAACTCCAATCTTGATAAATGATCTCCCACTACATTTATCAAATTCTCTATATCTTTAATCTTTAATCTCTATATATCAAATTCTTATAACAATAAAACCCATCACTAGACACTAGGTTTGAATCTTTTGAAGATTGATTCTCGGTCATTAGAACAGTAACCTCAGCAGACGATTTCTCTCCAGCTACCTTGGGATTAGATAGTTGCTCGAAAGTAAACTTCTTAGTAGCAGTAACCTTCTTCACAGCGGCCTTTGGATCCTTTCATCATTTAGGAGCATATTTCTTTGTAGCCTTCGCTTCAAAAGCTAGCCTTGCCAAATCATTAGGTGTCAACTTTTCTAGCTCAGAGAAGTCCAAATCACTATGTTGAACGAGCAGTACACTTCGGGATTTAGACTTGTAGGCTTTGAGGAAATCACCCACCATTTTCTAGTAAGTTCTCAAGTCATCCTTTCGGGTATTCTTTTCTTTGGCTAGCTCTTTCTTCAGAGCTTTAAGATCAACATCTCGCTCCTCAACCCTTTTGGTCAACTGAGCTTGGGTATGCATGGTGGTCGAAATCCGTAAGTGCACAGAATCGTATAAGTAGTAATATAAAAAGATATCATTCCCACAGGGATAGTGTTAATTACGGAGCTACTCTTAATATTTTGCTTGTCTAGACTACCAATAATTTCAATAAGAAAACAAGTAAATTAAATCTAAGCTATCATTTTTTTTTCCTTTCCACATAGATTCCCAAATTAAAGAACCTATAAAATCAATGCAAAAGCAATGTAAAAAGTATAAAAAGTAATTAAAATTGCTTAAAATGATAAATTTAATATTATTTTAAGTTATAATACAATTTATATATAAAATATGCTTTTAAATAATAAAAACTTATAATTTTATTAATGAAATACAATTATTTAGTGCTTAAAATATGACATTTTTAGCACTTATCAATGCTCAAGCTCTTAGATCTTCCTCTGGCAAGACTCCACCTCAGATTTTCCCTTGGCTTGCTCAGATTCTGCAAGCTCCAAAGCATATTTGGCAACTGCCAGTTTCTTCTCATATTCTAGCTCAATGGAGCCAAGTTTCTACTCCTTTAGGCTGTTCTCACTCTTCAGGAAGTATTGGTTATCCTTCCACAACAATAACCCTTGTACCAACTAGAAAGAAAGAATGTCAGAACTCAGAATTCTTAGCATCAAGATATTAACAATAAGTTCATATCGATACCTCTAGAGTCTGGGCGATTAGAGCATTAGGAAGCTCATCTTTATCTAGGTCCATCCATTGCAAAATGTCCTATAGAAGGCATAGGGACTCAGCATACTGATCCCAGACTTGAGCATTCTGGATGCTCGGAGGACTTATTTTTTAGAGAATAAACTTTCACATGTTCAGAGATCCGAGAATCTGAGGATGCTTGACGTATAGTCCACTCCCCTCTATTAGGTCCTCTTCATTTAGAGCCTCATCCCGAGAGTGTTTCCTTGGTACTTCAACAGCTTCTGTAACCCCCATCTCAGTCGAGTTCATTACAAGATCCTCGACAACCGTCGAGGTGGGGTTAAATCAGACCTCAAGGTAATACTCTTCTTGGGTCAAGTCCGTGGCCTCCAACTCTTGCCCTAGTGACTCAGATTGCTCGTCATCTAAAAGGAGCATCCCGTCCGCAAATTTGAAAAAAATCAGCCATTTATAAATAAATAAAAAGAAAGCAAAGTCAGAAAAATACCTTCATGAAGCTCGATACTTACCATCATTGTTTATTCTAAGGATGTTCGGGTATAATCTCTGGACATACTGCAGAGAGAGATTATTGGCAAATACGCCCTCTTTCACACTCTGCTCATGAAGTTTCTTTATTAAAATGGCCTCATCATCCGGGGTTCTTGAAGGCCACTTTATTATCAAGCAATCCTCTGCCCATTGGCGTCGGACATCAATGAAGTCCATCAGATGCTCAACCACAAAGAACTTGTGTCTCCAGGCTTTAAGCAAATCAGGGAGTTTAGTGAAGATATTATGTTTAGGGATCACCGACGAGGAGAAAGTCAGTTCTCCCATCTTCTTAGCCAAACTATACATATACCAAAAATGGGTTAAATCTGGAGATTTGCCTAGACTATGCATTAGTTCTATGTACCTAGTCAAGATTCGGTAGCTGTTGGGGTGAAGTTGGCCAAGAACAATGAGATAATGGTTCAGGAAGGTTCTCACAAAAGGGTATAGGGGAACCCTTAACCCACCCTCCATTTGGTCAAAATACACAACTATTTTGGATAACTCATACATAGGTGTGTAAGCCTTAAAATCCCCATCGATAATGTGCAGTACATACTCGCGAGGGATGCCAAAACACCTCCTATACCACTTCAACATCCCCTGATCCACTTTCGACTCAAATAAGTTAGATTTAACTTGTTCTCATGGCACCATGGCACTGATAGTAGAAATACATATAAGAAAATTTAAGGAATGGTAGAGTATTCGCTTGGAAAATAAGGAAGAAGCCAGTAGCAGATGCAATAAAGGCAGAAATACCAACTCTTACACACGATAGCGAGGGCAAAAATGCCAACTCTTATAAACAACAGCAAAGGAAGAACACACCAATAAAAAAAATGAAAGTGTTTTTTTTTCAACAGACCTATCTGCCATTTATAAGTATGAAGAAGATTCTAGAAAGAAAATAATTATCCTCATAGTTGGGATAATAAAAACACACTTCCCAGGGGTATAATAGTCAACACAAACCTGCAGTGCAACTCATTATTAGCATGGTTATCAAAACCGCTATCATTTCAACTGACGCGATTCTTCAGTAGCACGAAGTTGTGAAACATCTCATCTTCGACAAATGAATAGACGCAGCAGTTACACAAATTCAAAATTCAAAAAGCATATCAAAAGGCTTGAAACTTACAAGTCGCGCATCTCGCTGCCAGCTGTCCCAGATCTCGGGTCGCTCTTCGGCACCAAGCATCTCACAAAGTCTGGTATATATGGAAACTAACACCCTTAGGTCACTTTTCAGTACTGAAGTTCACTTTCACAACTCTAGCACTAGCTGGTCCCATTCTACGTGTTACTATAACACTGGTGGGTTACTCCCTCGGGACGCCAAGCATTAAACTCCAGCACTAGCCGGTCCTATTTTGTATGTTTCAAAAACACTGGTGGGTTAATCCCTCGGGACGTTAATTAACGCCGAACATCTATAAGTCTGGTTGGCATCTCTGTTGTTTTACTTTGATATTCGGAATTCAAAGACTCGGTACCAAGCATCTTCATCTTCAGTGACTGAGGCTGGCCACCTCAACTCACCCTTTTATCACCAATGCAGACTATCATTGTCTCTTCGTCAGAACTCTTTACTCCGAGTTATTAGCAACAAATTCACTAGACTTCAAAAATTTTGGACATAAATATCCGATCAGACTTGCGGGGGGACTCTTGATATCCTATAAGTATATTCCTATTCAATTACTATTTTATCTTCCTAAAGAAACGGTAACTTGCAGAAAAAGGATGCCCGGTCCAAATAGGAAAAGGAGTCCTTAATCAGGAAGATTCCCGGAAGGAAACCTCTCAAATAAGAACAAGTCCTACGCAGAAGAGGAATCCTACTCCTCTCAGGTTTGAGCATTATATTCTCTATAAATACCCCTTACTTCTCCTCTTATTATTCATTCTGTTCTTTTAGCTTATTACCCTCTCTCTCCTTATCTCTTTAAATCAGAGGGTTTATGGGGGAAACCCCACATCTCACCTTACTCCTTTGTTGGTTGCTTGATTGTAAGACTCGGAGGTTCCGGAAATCGAGTTATCATATATTAAGATGCAAACTTCAATTTCTGTCATCGTTGATTTAAAAGGAAAGAGTTGCCTCTATTGTATAATTTATCAAAATTTAAGTCATATAACCTTCTATTAAAAAAACAGTGTGAAAATGTTAATTAGAAATGATTATATATACACACTGGTGAAAATTCTCGAATTGAAGTGTTTACAATTATTATTTATCAATATTAGTAGAATTTATTATTATAGTAATGAGTGAAAAAAATATATTTATACTCTAGTGTAATTCACTGCCATTAGTCCTTGATTGAACCAAAAATAGAAAATGGTATGAAAGCAGCAGCTATACATGTTATAAATTTATCAAAACACAGGCTAACATATCCTTTTGAGAATCTTATGTTAGCCCCCTACAACAATTATTTTTGTAGTTAAATATGTCACATATAATTAAAAATGAAATGGATTTCAAAATTCTCAGCCGATGAAAGTGATACTCTACCAAACATTTTTGAACTTCAATTCTCAACATTGTGAGAGGAGCAACACACTTTATAAACTCTTATCATTTGATAGTGATCTTAAATTAAATGTTGATAACTTTGCTTTGTCACTTGGAATTTGGGTTGATATAGTAGTTTCTTGCAAAATTATATTTCCTTGATTCTTTTCTTTATCTTAGGAACAGATTAGAAGTTGTTCTAATTATGGGAATATGCCTTATTAGGCTTTACAAATGATTATGTGTTAAGTCACAATTTCAATAAGCCAACCATGCCCCAACCATCATCGAATTTGGTTTAACAATATTAGCATCAAATTTGATTAAAAATATTAGGTTTAAAGAGTTGGTTCGGTGATATAAGATCCCATTAAATTTACGTGTGCATACATTTCATAGCTGGAGATTCTGCATTTAAATCCTTCATAGATCAATTTTGTACCAATTAGAGAAAACCCACATACAAGGCTACAATTAAAGGGTTTGATTTACAATTCTAACTTAGACCCTTTAAAGAAAAATTCAAGTTTTTACTGCTTAATTATACATCTTGCTACACTACATTCACATTTCTATCTATTGAATATAAGAGAACAATCCAAAATAAAATCTACATCATCCACTATTATCATAAAGACTAATTAAGGAAACCAAGAATCCTGATCATAGACTATCTAATCGCACTGACCTTAAGCAAGTGTGCACATGCTTTACATGAGATACGAACACTTGCCATTATTATAGTTTGTTGATGAGGTGGCTTATTACTTTTTTCTTTCATTTAATGCTTTTGATATTTATTTCTACAAAAATTTCAATTCCATTAAGAGAAGACAAAACTCCTTTAATATTTATTTTTTATATATAAAATTTAAATATCAGATCTTATATAAGAAAATTCATATATTTTATCACTTAAACTAATAGTTATTGATGGTGACTGCATTGGCGTTTTGTGTGGATTGGAACGGAACAAATAATAATGTCAATCTTGAACATATGGGGAAAAATAAATAATTTTTTTGACGTTAGTGTGAAGTGAAATTACAATGAATTGATATATTGACTAGATGTATGTATTTTCAGAATGAAATTTTACCAATTAAAATTTATAAATACAAAGCTAATGTACAATTCTTGGAGATGGATTCAGAGTTGTCAAGAAAAGACACCTGAAAAAGAAAAATCAAGAATTCAATGTCAGCTAAAGTAGAGGGGGAAAATACAAGAAATGAAATTCTATGTACGTACGAGATGATCTTGAACTATATCCGTATTCAAGAGTTCATAATTCTTGAGTGGAAGTTGTGTATAATCGATGTCTATGTCACATTCCAATGCAACCTACAATATGTTATCATTTTCTGAGGGTTAAACATAGGATGAAATGGTGATTAGAGAGCATAATCATGTCATAATCAACGAAGCTTAATGGTGAACAAACCTTTATCTTTGGCAAGGTTACGTGAAGTAATCGGAGTTGCACTCTGATATCACCGATTATTTTCATCTCAACAACCTTATTGCTTGCCTTATGGTGTAAAAAGCCTTCACTAATGATCTGTGAGACATTGACACAATGGAGAGAAATCTTTGTTGTGACTCTAATATTGCCACTTTTTGCTGGTTGATAAAACCCTGGAATTTTAACTATTCCTACTGGAAGTCCATGGTAGAAAATATTGAGGCATGAAGGGCTATATTTGATGCCAACTTTGTTGTGGTTTTGTGCATTCAGAAGCAAGGAAACATCAGAGGACATAATCACGATTGAACTTGAGTAAACACTAAACTTATATGAATCTATCTTCATTGTTGAAAGTGAGAATTTGGGCTCTTGAGGCTTTAAAATGACAAAAGCAATCAAGATAAGGATTCCAATGACTACAGCTATGGAGAGAAGGGAAATAATGGAAAACAAACAGCAATTCTTGAAAGAACAAATAGTGTAGTGTTGATGGCAACAAAAAGAAGATGAATTTTGTCTTGAAACATCCATTGAATGTCTGCATTTTTGGAGTTTAGATGAGAAAAGCTAAAATACAGATTAAATTATGTGATTTTGAAATAGTTTATTGGTCCTGATTCCAAAGGAGGAATTTGATGTTTTTCACTTCTTCAAGTATAGCATTTCTCTCTTTTATTCCTTACTTGAGGAGTACTTCGATTATAAGCCTCCTAAGGGCCGCATTGTGCATGTTTAAGCCAGATTCTATTCCTAGGCGAATCATGTAATGGGCTAGAGATCAAGAACCAGCACAAGAAGGTCCATTTTGGAACAACTGTGGGTTTTCTTTCTGGCCATGAGGCAAGTTGTAATGTGCACATGCAATGCAATGCTGTCACCAGTCACTACCCACCAAAACCATAACCATCCGTGATATCACAGCTCACCTAAAGCTACAAGCTAGGCCAAAGAGGACAATATTCATAATTTTCCTAACAACGGTAGACGACAGGAAAAACAAAATGAAAATGAATCCACATCAACTCATAATAGCTTTTTCTCCTGTTGGACTCCTAAACCAAAAGATGAGCTGGTCTTTGATTTGATTTGATCGACTCACCAACTTTTTATGTCACATTGAAAGAAATCAGTAGAAAAAATGAAGAAAAAAAAACCATCAAGGTACTGGAGGTAATAAAATGAAGAATTCTAAACATGTACAGAAAAAAAAAATGAAGCATGAAAATGGTGACTTTTTTCATCTATGGTTCAGAAACATTGGTGAAACTGGAATAGGGTGAATCATTAGGATTTTTTATGGGTGTCGCATCTTTTGCTGCCTGTGCATTGTGTGCATGAGAATTGAGATGCCTCTTTTTATCCTATCTTCTTATCCATTACAACTATTATATCATTTTTATATTTTTCATTAATAAACAGGGCTAACTATTCTATCATTTATTTATTTATTTATTGATAAACTGGAAAATTGTCTTGCAGTTAAACTCTAGCCTTCGTGATGACCGGGAATTGATTATCAGCCCACTCCTTTGCTACCTAACTACTCTACCCTTTAGATGCACATGCACCTTCCACTTTCTACTTTCGTTTCTCGATTTATATTATTGCATATTGATTCAAGTGCACATGCAAGAACAAAAATCAAGAATTAAAAAGAGAAACAAAAATCTATCATCTAATCTTTTAATATTTGACAATGAACACTCAAATTATTAACTAAAAAATGAACTAATGGCCTTTCACCTAAAAACAAGGAATATATAAGATACTCCCTCCCTCTTTCTTTCGTCTTCTTATTAAAATTCCACATGCACACAGTTGCTTGTGTGAGCCTTGACTCATACCCTCCTCATATGCTCCTTTGCACTACACTACAACACTTGCGTAGAAGCAGAAGACAGACATGGCTCACATTCCTAGATTTTGCGATCCCAAAATATAAAAGACCCCATTACAGATACCTCCTCTCTTTGATCTAACACGACCTCAATCTTTAGCTAATCGGCCATACATTGGAAGCTAGAAGGAAAGAGTCAGCTAACCTGTAAATGTGTAACAGACCTGACTCATCATGCCAATCACATACACAAAATCACCTGTTACCTATAGGGCAGGCCATGTGTTCATGTAACAATAATACCAACCAATGTCGCCATCCATGTGCTGCCCTACCAGATAAACGCGTTGACATAAAACATGAGAATGGCTCTAACCAACCTCTGTGTTCCTTCTAATACATAACTTTATATGGAGGAAAAATTAATTGCGCAGCTAATTCAAGATTTATACAGAACTTTCTCAATTGGTTCCTCACAGTATAGAATAGATTAATGCAAACCAAAAACATTGAAAAATCTTCTTCTTGAAAAGGAACAGCATGTGACACGGTCAAGTTCAATATACAGTAGTCAAAGTCATAAACCAATATATAATCCCAAAGTAAAGCAATTCTGCAATATATGGTTTATGGCTTAGTTTGAAAAAACACGTATACGCCCACACTGACAGAAAGTAAAAGAGCAAATAAGACTAAGTTCAGTGTTTTCAAAGGAAGATCTTGTTCAAAGACAACCAGATTGGCATGCAATCTTTGATTTTAATAAAAAAGCACAAGCCTAATGAAGGGCAAAGCATTTGATCATGCAGAGACAAATATGAAGAAATAATCATGTTCAAAAATAAATGAAGCAACAAATAATTTTCATTAAGGGTATCACCATAAAAGCATATATAAATATAAACATATTCAAAAATGGCGGCCTCATGTAAAAACACAAGACCATAGCAGAAAATAAGAGCAAGAGCTAACATTTATACGGTTTCAGGTTTCAAGGCCAATTACACACCACTGTCAATTACAGTCATCAAATTTAACAACGCAAGTCCAATGTCTCAAATTGTAGAAAGGAACCTAAATACCTATGTACTACTCTTGTACCAAAAGCTCCTCAGAACACTTCTCCACGGAAGATTTAAGCATGCTCAGATGTGCTTGTACTACATATCACACACACAACCATCCCTAAAAATCAAATTTGAAAGGAAAAGATCAGCAATGTAAATGATAAATAAAATTAAAAATAAATAAAAAAAATCTTGAAAAGTGTTAGGAATAGAAGAGAATACAATAAAATCAAGCAATTGAGAAACTAAACAAAAGGGTGAAACTCACTAACATGTAGCCTTATTTACAGAAAGCTAACAAGCAATGGAGAGTTTGCTCAATAAACTCCTCCCACCAAGGAAGGGAGGTCATCGAAGCTCCACAGGTCCATTGGGTTTGCACCATCCTGAGTTGTGTCACCATTAAGCAGGCTATCAAGGGAAGTCTCCCAATTCCCTTCAAGATATGGCATCTGAAAGTTCATCTGATTGTCATAAGCCAACAGCTCTTCAGACAGAGATTTTTCATTATTTTCTATAGGCACTGCATTTCCAGAGTCAGATTTCATCCTCTTTTTTGGATTAGCATCCTCCATAAATAAAGATTCATCAATTTCTGGAGTAGCTGAAAGTACAGATGAGATTTCAGGAGTCTTTGAAGCATGCTCTCCCCATCCAAAGTCAGAACAGTCAAATGAGTTGCTCCCTTGATCAGAATTGAAGTACCCTGGGACATTAGATTTGACTCCAGCGTCTCCATTGCAAGGAAGAGAGTCCATCAGACCAAACTGGTTCACCTGGGGTTTCTCATCAACAAAGCCCATCGTATTAAAGTAATCCTGTTCTGGATTGTTCAAATAACCAAAATTCTCAGTCAAGTTTGTCCTGGGAACCGGTTTTTGAGGTTTTGCCTTAACTGAAGGCTTTGAAGAAGCACGTGGAGCTTCATCAGGGAAGTTCACTTTAGCTTTCTTGCCACGGATTCTCCGTGCCTCAGCATCATATGCTCTTGCAGCTTCCTCTGCAGTATTGAATGTTCCTAGCCAAACACGCACCCCTTTCCTGGGATCACGAATCTCAGCAGCCCATTTTCCCCATGGTCGCTGCCGGATTCCTCTGTACTGATTCTTTCTCTTTCTCTTCGCAGATTTTTCAGCTTGCCCATTGAATTCCACAGATTTTACAGGTGCAGGGCCTTCAACAATTCAAGGAGTGAAAGATATTAAGCACAAATCATACTAAACACATCAAAATATGCAATAGTGCTAGCACAGAAATTCCTATGGCTTCATAAAGAGAAAAACACATGGTAGGCAGAATCCCATCATGGACGGAAAAGGCATAACAAAAATCAGCAAGCAGAGGTTAAAATCAATCAACATAATCATTTATGCTTCAATGAAAGCACGTAATCGCAAATTGAAAGCCAATATCTTGGAAGTAAACTTTTCAAGCCAAAATGCAACTCCAAGGCACAATAAATTATCACAGTATACATAACTCCTCCTTTTCCAATTTTTTTTAATTGAATCAGAACAGGGAACTATGGTTATTCAACAAAATCAATGCAAGAACAGCACACACACAAAGCCAAATTTAGACAACAAAGAATTTTTTTAGCTGCAAAGATCACATCTTTGAGGCAGAGTGAGAATAAATATATACAACTACAACAACACACCAATTTCTTAACCACTAACAATTATTCCAAAGATCCACATGCCTTAAAACAAAAAGAACAATCTCAAATAACAAGTCACTTGAATGAAAAACACAATAGCAATGAAAATTCTTTTACCTCTCTTGGTTTTAAAAGGATAAATTTTTATAAATTCATTGTGTTTATTATCATAACACTACTAAAAAAAAGATCAGATCTTAATAAAAATCAAGCATTAAAAAAAAAAAACAAGACATGCAAATAGGCAAAAAAGAGAAAAAATATAACAACTCAAAGATAATAAAAGAAAAATTACGAAATAAAAACTATAGCTAAAGTTAGTTTAAAAAATCAAAATACAAAAAAAAAAAAATTCCTTGATCAACAGCACAGCTTCTACCTCAATCTAGCGCAGAAAATCACATAAAAAATTATGTGAAATCTCCTAATTATCAACAGTTTATCATCAAACATATTTCCAAGTAATTATTTCAATCCCACCACAAAATATCTCAATTAGCAACTTCAAGTCCCTCAAACATTCAAATATGAAAACTGAAAATTTTCTTTTAAGGTATAAATCTTTGGAAAAAAGATTGAAACTTTATTTAAAATTAAAACACCCATCAAAAACCCAGAAGTTAAAATAAATGAATCACTTCAGAACAGAAAAAAAAATCATTTTGACAAAAAAAGGCATATATAAAACTGAAAATCGAAGACCCACAAAGAAACAAAGAGAAACAAACAAACTAATACATGAAACTGAACTGCTGCAGTGAGTCAAAGGAACTCATTACCGCGTGAGACAGCACGATTGCGAGCAGGTGTTGAAGAGAGAGGAGCAGCTGAGAAAGCAAAAGGCTTGACATCAAGCAAGACATCGTCGACATCATCATCGACATCAGATTCATCTTTAAACTCCTGAAAATCAGCCTCGAAATCATCATCAAGATCAACAATAACAGGTTTTGAGTACTGTTTTCCGACTGGCTTTTTTAGATCAGGCCATAGGAAATCAGCCGTCAACCGCTTCGCAGATGATCGCCCAGAAATGGACGGAGGTATGAAGTCGGAAATGATAGCACCGCCACACATGGTTGGTGAATTCGTATGATAAAAATGATGTAAATGCAAAAGTTTTGTGGGGAAATTTATGAATATGGGAAAGTTTAGGACAGAAACGTAAGCAAGTAATTAGTTCGGTAATGGGTAGAAAGGAAATAGAGCCCTAAGGATGCGTTTTTATATATTTGAGAGGAAAGGACAAACTAGAATGTGAAATTACATTTTTGTTCCTTAGACACAAGTTGGTGGACATTCAGGGTTACTATTATGCCCTTGTGGATAGCGTTAATTTACATTTGCAAATTCATACTAAAATAATAATTTTAACTCCTCTCCCTGTAGTTTAATATCTCGTGATAAACATTATAAAGTGAGTTTATAGATTTAATTTTTACTCTTTTTGATCTTTTAATTGTTAAAAAAAATAATAATTTTAATAATAATAATAATGACTTTATAAAATTTTTCTGATTTTATATAAATTAAATCAATATGAGCATATTTTTTTAAATTGACAACGATAATAATCGAATTAGAGAGTTTAACTGGGTTAATTACTTACAATTTTATTCTCTTTACTTCCTCTAATTTTGTACTTTAAAATATTTTTAGTAGAATGTATCATGTTTCTAATTACGAATGTATTTGCCAATGAGCTCTAACTTAAGTGGCAAGAACGAAGCATACATGACCGTCATAGGTTCAATTCTTGAAATATATTAATTATGGTTCTTGGTTCATAATATACTATTGGGATGACATTTCTCATATTATATATATATATATATAATGTATTTTGATTGTAATCTATGTGTACAATTGTTTGGAAATAATAATTAAATATATTTTTTATTTAAAAATAATAATTATGACGAAGATTATTAAATAAAATTTAACATTTCTAAGATGATAAGCTCTATATTGGACCCATTTGTCGGGGTCTATTGGAGTATTCCTTGTTGTGTTTGTCTTTTAATTGCAAGTTGCTATTTTCACTCCTTACAATGAATTCATTAGAAGCCACCCTGAATTATTTATTTATTTATTTTAATAATGTGGAGAGTTTGAGAAGGTTTGAGGATACAATTTTTTGTTTGTTTGTAAAAAATAAAATTAATTATGAGATTGTATTTAAAATAATAAAGTAAAAAGACCAATAGATTAATAAATCAATTAAGATTATTAAATAATATATATGTATATATTTTTTTATCAAATGGAATTATTGTTTTATTCTTATAAATTTATTTTAAGTGACAGATGATAAAATAAATAATATATTTATTTATTTATTTTAATTTGTATTATATACTCATATAAAATTTCTTATGTAAATTTTTATTAAATTATATGTTCAATTAATTACCTAAATAACGACTAAAAGAGGAATTGATTCAATAGATATATAGAATTTAGTGACTAATATTTGTTGTAAATATTAATGTGGATTTCTTTCTTTTGGTTCAATGAAAATTTAATGGTTCACGGATAATATGATAAAATATAATTTTTTTTTTGTCATTGAACATAAAAAGTCTCAAAGAGACTCGATACAGAAGCACTGGCATACAAGAATTTAAATCAAAAATTCAAAGTCATTAGATTTGCTCTTACATAAACATTATGAGTAAGAATAATTTACATGACTAACAACAAAGGAAACAACTCCTAATACATCAAGCTAGATCAAATGCTCATTAGAATATTTTATTGAAACTAGAACATAGCTCATGTTCATCTTCAATCTGGATCCGAACAGATCAGTAGGAACCAAACAGACCAGCAGCTCCTCTTCCGAATCTTCAAGCTAAAATCCCTTTCTTTGAAAAGCTGCTTTATGAGAGGATGAACACAACGACAAGCTAGAGATCTGGATCACTAAAAATCTTCTATGATTTTGATCCAGCAAACCAAAATATCACCTAATATCATTTTTAATATTATCAAAATATAATACAAATATGAATTTTAAACTTATATTAAAATTATTTATGCAAGATAAAAAAAAATCTGATATTTGAATAATTTTACCACAAAATGGCGAAAAAAATCATTCAAAACAACAAATTGCACAAGTTTGAGAGAAAAAAAGGATTTAAGTGGATCCCATTCTCTTGCAAACTTAAATATAATTATTTTTATGAAAAGTAATAAATTTTCACTATTATTAATTAGTTTATATTTAATTAAAGTAATACATCAACAATCTTTTAACTTTGACAATTTTTTGTCTTTTTTGTTTTCTTAATTTACAAAGTAATTACTTGAAAATAATACTTATAAATATTTTTAACACTATTTCAGATGTTTAAATAGTATATTTGTATATTGAAAGGAAACATATTCAACATATAATTTTGCTAAAAAATTATAAATTGTATTTTTAATAAATTGATATATTAAAATAATAAATTCATAAATTATAAAGATAAACTTACATGACATATATCAAATCTAAGAGGATGCATTTTCCATACTTAATTTCATATAGTACGCGGGTTGCTAATTTTATGTGACTATAGATATCTTGCCCTTCTAGAAAAGGAAAAATTATTATTATTCAAATCACAGCATATCAACAATGTATAAATGTAAGATTTGGTTCGGAGATTTGCTTTAATTAAAGTTCGCTTGCATAGCCAATCATAATAGTAATATCAAACACGTTGTCCCAATATATTTACCGC
>CATIWM010180136.1:0-17215 GCA_949671775.1 Mallotus repandus
TATAGAGCTCAAACTATCCCGATCAAACCGCATCTATCGCCCATCTGTATGCACCCAGCACACAGCATACATCACACGCACGCACTCTCTCTATTGAACACAAAAGAAACACCACGCTCATTTCACATACAAATATGTAACAATTGCTTTTCTTTCAGGAACCTCTCAGAGGCAAAATCCTAATAAAATCTGCGGCTTCACTTTCTCATTATGGAATTCGCCTCACTCTCAATGGATCCGTTAATTTGCAGGCACGATGCTTTTCTCTTATCAAATATGTTCTTTTTTTTTTAAATTATAATTCGTTAGGTTTCATTCACTGTTTCAATTGATGATTTTCTTGTTTGTGTTTGCAGGTTAAAGGAGGTTCTGCAGGAGTTATTGAGTCCTTTTATGGTGTTATTAAGCCCATCACCATTGTGTAAGTTCCAATTTCTCTCTGCCTGTTAACTATTTTTTATTTGGTTTGTGCTTTGATGTGTTGTATTAAGGACCAAAAACAATGGCTGATGCGCATATCTAGTAGTATGAGAGCAATTTGAATTTTTAGTTGATGGTGGATTGAGCAGGATTTTGTAGTGTACGAGTGGGGGAGGTGGAAAGGCATATAATATAAATCCATGGTTGCAAACTGTGTTTCAGTTCAACCCTATATATTGAGTGATGCTTCTAGGTACTCATGAAGATGGCGCCTTGGTGAAAAAAAAAAAAAAAAGATCAATTGTGGGACGTATGTGAAATATTAAAAGTTCTTTCAGAGTTTATTTCCCAAAAGAAAACTGAAAAAGGAGGATAAAAAAAGAAAAAAAAATTAAAAAAAAGGGAAAAAAGAAAAAGAAGATACTATGGTCTGTCCTAGCAATGTCCGAGTTGTAGTACTGTACTGCAGTCTTTGTTGTTTCTACCCTTAGAAATGCACATGCTTGCATGAAAACACATTCACAAAGTAACATTAAATGCGTGTTTAGTTGTGGAATTGTGGTCCTTTTCGTTATAGCATTTTTTAGAGCTATGTGAATATGCAAACCATTTCATATCTATGATATTCATGTAGGGTGTCTAAATTAGGATCTGGGGCTGGTATTTAGAATTATGTGAAAGTAATAAGCATAGGAAATTTGTATGGATATTAATGTTTTCAATGAAGGATGATTTAAAATTGAGCTCTAGAGCCTGGAAACTATGTGGGTTTACTTTTGGCATTATGACAATGCCATGGATGATACTTTTTAGGAACCGTGGATGATACTTTTTAGGAACTGAAGGGCATAAATTCGGTTTCTGGTGGAGTTTTTAAAGATTTCTATCTTGTGAAAGCCACACGCATATTCAAGTGTAAAAAGGTACCTAGTGCATAAGCACAAGGTTTTGGAACTAGGGGCATAAATTAGGTTTCCAGTGGAGCTTGTAAGGATTTCTATGTTGTTAAAGCTGCACAGCAAATTGAAGTGTGAAAGGTACCTAGGGCATAAGCACAATGCTTATGCTATTGTCGTGCTGATAGATGCAAGGTGCACATGAATTAAAAACAATGCATATAAATACAATTAGGAAATTTTGTATTGTCTGCATAGAAGTAATACAGAAATTGTAAGGCTGTAGAAGTCACAAATAATAATAGTTCAGTGCAGATTGAAGGAACTATAAAGTACAACAAGGTTTAGAATCGCATCAGGATAATAATGAAAATAGCAAGTGACAGTGTGTATATTTCAAAACAACCACTTAAACAAACTTTAAGCTCTATCATTAGGCTAATAAATCAACAAGTGACAACAAATTAGTTTAATAATAGTTCATGTGCGCATAGAAGCGTGAAGAAAATGATAATCGCCACCAAATACTGAAAATCACTATAAACACATGCCAAATCACAAGCAACCCTAATTGGCTTCTTTAAGGAAAATCCACTTCCAACATTGAAATCCCTCAAGCTATTGAACGATGGGCTCTCTTATTTTTATACATGCCCCATATATTGTTGTTTGTATCATCTTTCTGTCCTTCCTAACCTGCTCGACTTCCTTTGATTAGCTGTTTCTTTTACCATTATTTGGCATATGTAGTATTTGTTAAAAATTTCTTTCAATTTCTTTTGGCTAATAACTATATGCATATCAATGCTGTGTTCTCACCTGGTAACAGGAACAAAAGCTATGAGATCAGACCTTCAGGCAAGATTGGTTCAGGTACAACAGAGGTAGATATATTGATGCTTAATTTTCAAGTTGGACTGGCCATTAAGTTTAGAATGATTCTTTGGCTGTTGATTTTATTAGGATAGTGCGATACATGATTTATATATTCTTCTGGTTTCTCATGTGGAATTTCTCTCTCATTTTTAAGTGAACAGCCTTTTACCCTTTTTGCTACTAATCAGATCATCTAGATTCTAGATAAAATTTTCCCTTCATATTGGAAGTAGTTTCTTTCTATATTTCCCTAACAGTAGATGCTATTTATTTTACTTGCAATTTTAATAAAGGTTTTTTTTTTTTTTTTTTTTTTTTTTTTCCAGATACCATTTTCTGCAGTTTTGAAGCAACCTGGAGAAGAAAATTTAGAAAGATTTTATGAGACCTTCCATGGAACAAATGTTAGCATCCAGGTGAATGTTGACTTATGAAAGTACTAACATTTATTGTGTGATCTTTTCATTTTGATTATCCAGGGTCTCAGGTCTGATTTTTTCCTCTCATCTTTATTTTCTTTGACACTTGATGACTAATGAACCTTGTGATAGTATTTGGTAACTGTAGATGTAATGAGAGGATATTTGCATAAGTCTTTATCGACAACCACAGAGTTTATAATTGAAAGTGTGAAAGGTAAGTTTTGGTGGTAGGTATCTTACTTCCCATTATTATTATGGTCTCAAAATTATTAAAATCAAAACTCTTTAATCTTTCTGTTGCTCTTGTATTTTCAGATGATCTTCTTGAGAGATCAGTTTCTCCTGAAATGGCAATCTTTTACATTACTCAGGACACTCAAAGACATCCATTACTTCCTGAATTAAAGTCAGGTATGCTTCTTGTTATCTGTCCCTATCATCTTTTACTTAATCTTTAATATAAGTTTATTAGTGGAAAATTCAGAAGATTAAGCAGTATGTTTTTATACATTAACATGTAGGCACATATGCATGTTTGTGCATGTAACAAGCGCTGGATGAGGAATTACAGCTGCATGCATTAAAGTATTGTATTCATGCTGCTTGTACTGTTCAGAAGATTTGTTAATTATGTATGATTATGGTTGATAGGTGGTTTCCGAGTCACTGGAAGGATATCCACTCAATGTTCCTTGTTGGATCCTATCAGTGGAGAGCTAACAGTGGAAAAATCTGCAGTTTCCATTCGCTCTATTGACATTCACTTGCTTCGAGTGGAGTCAGTTCTTCTTGGAGAGAAAATTGTGACTGAAACCTCTTTGATTCAGACCACGCAGGCATGCGACATTTCACAACTTTTTAAAATTCTTGTGTATATGACGTTTCATTCATATATTTTCCTCTTAATGTTTACCAGATAGCTGATGGAGATGTCTGTCGCAGTATGACTTTGCCCATATACGTTATCCTACCTCGTCTTTTGACTTGTCCAACTGTCTTAGCTGGGTGAGCCCTTAACTCTTGCTTGATTTATTTCTTACAGTGGAATACAATCAATACATTAAGGTGAAAGGAAAAAGCATGCTAGAAAGGAGAAAGCATGCTAGAAAAGCTTTTGCTGAAGCATTTGACTGCCTTTTAAATCTGTTTTTCCATTTTGCTCAGCTCAAGGAAGTGGAATAAATTGACTTAAAATGATGTTAGAATAAATTGACTCAAAATGATGCTAAAGTTAATGCAACCTTATGCTAAAATAATTAATTACTGTGATACTTGAAAATAATTATCATGCTTTCAGTATAACATGGTTTAAATTGTTGATTAGATGATGCGGTGATCACTATTTGAGTCTAGCTTAATTGGTGCACCCCGATGTAATTTGCATTTGGAGGTAATTGGTCTTGTGTTTGGGCCTTTCCTGAAAAGCGAATTGTGAAATGGTCCCAAATTCCAATTAGGAGTTTGTGATTTGTCTGGCCCCAAAGAGGTCATTGTTCTGCATTTTTACCTTTGATTTTTCTTCTGTTTACTGAGAAAATTAAATTTACATGCAATCCAGTAATATAGTTTAGTTGATTCTAACACACAGTTGTTGCATGTTTGGGTAGAGATTTTAAGCAATGATCACCTTCTATTTTAGGTTGCATGTCCGATATCCTTTCTTTGGCTCTGCTCATGATTATTGTGTCTACATGATAATGTCATTGAGACACCATGATAACCTCCCAATGTTACCAAGTACATGGTTAACTTCCTTTTTCTTCTCTGTTGTAGTCCATTTTCAATTGAGTTCAAAGTGTCCATTGTTATCAACTTCCAATCAGAACTTTCCAAATTGCACATGAAATCTGATCCAAGAACTCCAAGACTCTGGGTAAGCATTATTTCTTAATTTCACCCTGGACTTCAGCTATTTAATACAAACTAAATTGACTTTTTGATTTCAGCTGGCAATGGAAACTTTACCGCTTGAACTCGTCCGATCAAGGTGAGAAATTAATATGAAGACAATGAAAAGTGGAGATCCTTTATATGCACTTTTTGAAGTTTTCCTTTAGATACAGGGTTAACAGTGCAAATACAGCATGAATTGAAAATTGTGTTATTCAGAATCATAACCTTTACATGCATTCGATTTGTATGTGAAGAACTAAGCTTTATTATGAATATAAATCTACTTGCATACTGGAATCACATTGTTAGCATATGGGAACTTTGGTAAAGCAGGAATTTGTATGTTTCAACAGGTCCTAGCTTTGGTTATTTGGAATGGTTTATCATGTCTAACGTTGAAACAAGAGCTTTATGTGAGCCTCCTGACGTGTGATTTGAGAATTTACTCGTTGCTAAATATCAATTATTGTATTTGGAGATAGTCCCGGTGCTTTATATGAAAGAGAATGGGAATTGCAGAATGGATTAGAGATCTTTTTAGTTGACAGGAACAACGTTCATAATTGCTAGTAGTTCAATCGGGTTAAATATACTGTTGGTACCCAACTTTGCACTTATTTCATTTTGGGTACTAAAGTTTAATTTGTTTCTTTTCAGATACCAAACTTTGATTTAAATACCAACCGTCAGTGACCTGGTGGCGATATGTTGACGTGACAACCGGCAAGTGAATATTCTGAGAATATTTGCCATGTCATCATGCCTAATCATCAAAATTAATTCTAATAGTGGTCAACCAATTTTACTTTTATTGAAATTTAGATATTAAACTTTAATTTTGTTTCAAAAAAGGTATTGTCAAAAATTTGTTCAATTTTTTTTTCTCATTTGATTATAAAATTTTTTTTACAAGTTTTGAGTGTTTAAATCCTTGTATAACGGGTTCATCCGTGTGCAACTTAAGTTTTAGATTAAAAAAAAAATTTAAATTGAATTTTAAAAAAATATATTAAAATTTTAAAAAATATTAAATAGAAGTTTAGTATCTAAAAAGATTAAAAATTAAAGTTTGGTAAATAAATTGAAATAAAAATAAAGTTTGATATCCTCCTATGCATTAGGTCTTAAAAATTGTTGATTAGGTATGGTGACGTGGCGCATATTTTAGAATATTTACTTTTCAGCTGTCACGTCAGTGTATCGCCATCATGTCACTGGCGATTGGTATTTAAATAAGAGTTTGGTATTTGAAAAGAAACAAATTAAATTTTAGTACCTAAAATAGAATAAGTGTAAAATTGAGTACCACCTATACATTTAACCCTAGTTAAGTCTATTCATGGTTGTAGGGACTTGTTTGTAGAGGGTGAGCATTGTACGGTGAAAGTGTGAAACTGAATAACTGAACCACGTTATGATTGTTTTTTTCCCCTCTCTCTCCAAAGTAAAGGACATTTCATTAATTAAAATTAAAAGCTAATAATACATATTTGAAGATTGTAACAGGAGAATTTTCAAACTATTTCAAGAAATGGGCTTCAACGGCAAAGTCTAAGGTTAGACCAATTGTTTAAATTATAATTTGACCCATAGTTCAACCTAAGTAACTAAATTATTTTCTTCAAATTTGAAAGGAAAAATTATAAATTTAGTGTCTCAATTTTTGTGATTTTTTTATTTAAGTGTCTGAATTTTTTTTTTTTGTAATCAAGTGTCTGAATTTTAAAAAAGTATACCAATGTAGTGTTTCCGGCTGATTTAATATTGATTGGGTGCTCAGTCAGATAATTTGTATAACTAGTTTAGCTATTTTCATTTGTTTCAGTTTTAATTCCTTAAAGAAAGAGTTATCAGCTTGGTTTGGAATTATCACAACCAAGTAGAGCTAAGAACCTGACCTATTTTCAGTCCTACTGGGACCATTTCATATAACCTAAAAATTGGACTTACTTTTGCCTTCAATGCAATGGAATGAAGATTTGAGCTTTCAAAATTTAAACATGAAATCACCAAAATTCAAAAGCTTTCTTTTGCATCTTGACTAAGACCAAAATCTCTCATGCCTAGGGGGAAAAAAGGTCGTATCTAAAGCATTTAGTAATTCACAAGATGCCATATAGCTGCAACTCCATCTTAAACTATGGGTCAGCAATTTTAATTCTTCATTCATTATTTTCTCCCTAATCAATGCAAACATAATAGAAATGGACATATATATTTTTTCTTAACAACTAGTCTAAATGGCTAAACCTTTAGGTTTGAAATGAGAGAGTTAGGAGGGTCAGGGGATCAAACCCTAATCTTAATCGACTGTCTTAACTTCATAACATGATATTTTATCATCTATTCTAGACGGATTAGGCGAAGATACATGAAGATGTATGTTAATAAAGTGATAATTGGAACCCTACATTTTTAACTTGCTTAAGTTACTTGAAAACATATCATTCCATGGCCCATTTGACCAAGTAATTATCATTAGACTTTGCACAATTATTCTTTTAAAAAATAGCCACTCGTGTTTTCATTTATAAATTTTAGTGTACTTTTTTTTTTTTTTCATTTTTAGCGTATGCCTCTGTACTTGCTAGCTGTGTCCCGACTTGCATATAAAGCTACTATTCATACATACATGCTTTCCTCTTTCTCTTTTCCCAGAACTGTCAAAAATCAAAACTAAAAAGGAAAATCATTAAGGTGCATTTCACCCTAAATTTAATACGCACTCCAAATATATTTTCCAATACAAGTAGTTTTCCTGGAAAAAATGCTTTCAAATATAATTGGCATTTTAAGTCAAACATCATATGTAAAATTCATTTAATCTTTATTTGGATTACAAGAAATTATTATTATTATTATTATTATTATTATTATTACAGTCTTGTAGAATTATTTTTGTATTACGATGAATTATGAATTCATATTTCATTAATTATGATATCATTTTATTTATTTTGAATTCAAAATCAAATTATGATTTAAATGTATATAATTAATATTAAAATTATTTCACATATATATTAATTAATTTTAATATTATATTCTAAATAACAAATTTAGAATATAAAAATTAAACTAATTAAACTAAAAATTACGTATTGTCTTCAATAATTATTTTTTATAAAATTTTATTTTTATTAGTGTTAATAATAAAAATAATAATTTTTTGATATATTTTATAATTTTTTTGTTGTCTTTTATTTGTTATTTTTTAATTAATTAATTAATTAATAATTATTTCCTAATTTAATTAATTAATTAATTAATATATTTTTCAATTAATATACATAATATTTTGTTGTTTTAATTTGTTGATTTTTGTTCTTTCGATTGTTTCCATTTGTTGATTTTCATTATTTTGTTGTTTCAGCTGTTATTTTTAATTAATTAATAATTATTTCCTAATTAAATTAATATATTCTTCAATTAATATACAAAATATTTTTTTGTTTTAGTTTATTATTTTTGTTGTTTTAATTTGTTGATTTTTGTTCTTTCAGTTGCTGTTTTCAGTTGTTTCCATTTGTTGTTTTTTTGTTGATTTTTATTGTTTTGTTGTTTCAGCTGTTGTTTTTAATTTTTTTATTATTTCCGTTTGTTGATTTTTATAAAAAAAAAATAACAACAAAAAATTATGAAATATATCAAAAAATTATTATTTTTTATTATTAATATTGATGGAAGTAACATTTTTAATTATGGTATTAATTTTATTATTAAGAATAAAAAAGCAACTCAAAAAACAAATTTTTAATTATGGTATTAATTTTATTATTAATAATAAAAAAGCAACTCAAAAAACAATAAATAACAACAAAAATTAACAAACATCAACAACTGTAAAAATTTTGTTGATTTTTGTGGTTTAATTGTTTCCATTTGTCGATTTTTGTTGATTTTCATTGTTTTGTTGTTTTCAATTATTTTTTGTTGTTTCCGTTTATTGATTTTTATAAAAAATAAAAAAACAACCAAAAAAATACAAAATATTATGAAATATATCATAAAATTATTATTTTTTATTACTAATACTGATAGAAGTAAATTTTTTAATTACGGTATTAATTTTATTATTAGTAATGAAAAAGCAACTCAAAAAACAACAAACAGCAACAAAAATCAACAAACGGCAACAAAATCAACAATTGTAAAAATTTTGTTGATTTTTGTTATTTTAGTTGTTATTTTCCGTTTGTTGATTTTTGATAAAAACAAAAAAATAACAGAAAAAATAAAAAATTATGAAATATTTCAAAAAAAAAAAAAAATTATTATTATTATTATTAATACCAATAAAAGTAGCGATTAAGGAAATTTTCCATATTTAGAATGATTATTTTTATTATTAGTTTTTGTTGTTTTTATTTATTTATTTTATTTATTTTTGTTAAAAACAAAAAAATAACAAAAAAAAAAAAACAAAAAATTATGAAATATATCAAAAAAATTATTATTTTTATCATTATTACTAATAAAATTAAAAATTTTATTTATGATCTTAATTTTATTATTAATAATAAAAAATACTTGAAAAACAACAAAAATCAACAACTACAAAATTTTGTTGATCTTTGTTGTTGTTGTTTTCAGTTTTTTTTTAAAATTTTTGTTAAAAATAAAAAATAACAACAAAGTTATGAAATATATCAAAAATTATTATTTTTATTATTTTTGTTGGCAAATAATAAAAGTTAAGGCAATATATTAATAAGAAAGTGCATGATGTATTAAAAAAAGACTTATCAAGACATAAAAAATCATTGTTGAATTAAATGCATGATAATATAAAAAATGTAACTCCTTAAAATGTTAAAAAAATAATAAATTAATAATAAATAGAAGTAAGAATGTGCAGTAAGATTTGTAACTGTAAGTACTGAGGTTAGGTATGTAACTGTAAGTACTGAGGTTAGCTATGTAACTGTAAGTTGAACAATTTTGACAGTGAAAAAATGAGGATAAAGACAACACACAGAGAGAACACAAGGAAAGATCTCTGCTTGCAACTGTAAGCACCGTGCTTGATTACATTTACATTAATTAATTAATTAACAAATAGATTAATTAAACAAAAAATTAAGAAATAAGGAAACTGAGAAAGGAAGCTTCGCGTCCCAATCATTTCCAAATATTATTCTTTTGTTATGAATTGACCATTCCATACCACTGCCACTATCATACCTAAGCTCGGAATACTCACATCGAACAGCTTAATAAAAAAAAAAATTGCAGCAGCGTTGAAATGAGTTCTAAAAAGGTTAAAAATTTAATTGGATATATTAGAAATTAAATTTTTATTTTTTATTTAGAAAGTTATTTTATTCCTCTTAATTAGTGTGCATAATTAAGTTTTCCATATATAGAAATATATGATGTATATATAAAAGATGTAACCTCTCTTATGAAATATATGAAATATAGTTCCCTTGAATTTTTTCTTCTCTTTCTTTGAAGTTTATTCTTCATGGTATCAAAGCGTACTTATTGAAATCGAATTCAAATTTTGTATTGAATCCTTGAAATCATATTTGTTTTCTTTTAAGTCGTAATCCTTTCGAAATCCATTCTGTCCATTGAAAACACATCCATTGTATCACATGAAACACCAACTGTTATTCAAACCCTTCAAGATAATTCTCCCTTTTCTATTGGAATTATACATGATAATACAAACTACCTTCTATGGTAACAACTCATGGAGATGCGAATTGGAGCCATAAATAAATCTGGCTTTCTTACTGGTGTGACTCCCAAACCACCTGCAGGAGATAAAGCTTTGGAGACTTAGCTTATTGATAATAACCGAGTCAAAAGTTGGCTCATTGATTCCATGAGTCCAAGGTTGATGCAGAGATTCATCCATCTTCAAATAGCAAAAGAGATATGGCATGCTGTCTCCAAGACTTTCTATGATGGATCTGATGAAACTCAATTGTTTGAGTTAAACTGGAAATCATTTACTACACGTCAGAATGGTAGTCCATTACCTACATACTACAATGAGCTGGTTGGGATATTTCAAGAGATTGATGCCTGGATGAGTGCTCAAGGGGAGGATGTTAATGAAGTAGTATCAGTCCATAAGCATATTACTCGGCTTCGAAAACATATTTTTCTATCCGGACTTGACTCCAAATTTAATAATGCTCGGAGTGAAATACTGCAAAAGGATCCACCTCTTGATCTCGAGTTTAGCTATGCATATGTGTCTAGGGATCACAACCAACGACAGACGATGGAGGAGCCGAAAGTTCTACTGGACAATGCAATGCTTATAGCAGCTCGGACTCAACCACAGTCCAAAGGAAAAGTAGCAAGTAAGTCCAGTACATACGCATGTACTCACTGTGGTGAAGTTGGACACTCCAAGGAACGGTGCTATAAAATTGTGGGCTGTCTGGAATGGCAGGATTTCAATAAAAAGCCTCACAAGAAGCTCTGAAAAGCTGTAATTGCCACCACTAGTGACACAAAACCAAGTGGTGATCTTGATGAAACATCAGGTATGACAAATCTTACTCGAAATAATACATGGATTATTGATACAAGTGCTACTGATCATATGCCAAAGTCCATTCACCACCTAACCTCCATCCGACCATTAACCCAACAAAATATTCTGGCTGTTAATAGAGGAATAACACCCATCACCCATGAATGATCAATATCTAACTCTAACTTTCTTAATTTATATACTGTTATAGTTGTTCCATCTCTTTCTTGTAATCTACTATCTGTTGGCCAAATCACTGAAACCTTAAACTGTACTGTCAAATTTTGGCCTAACTATTGTTTATTTCAAGACATTGCAATGCACTAGATTCTTGGCTCTGGTGTTAAACATGGAAAGTTGTACTATCTTGATTTGCATGGTGATCCAAGTCAGAAATCAAGTCAAGTCAATAGTGTTGTTAGAAGCAGCTCAAACAAAGAATAAGTAATTTTATGGCATCGATGTCTTAGACATCTATCTTTTCATTATCTTAGAAAAATAAAGCTTGAATTGTTTTTTAGTATCAAAGACTCTTTTTTCAAGTGTGATATTTATGAATTGGCAAAGAGCCACATGATTTCATATGTATCGAGTTATAATAAGAATTCAATTCCATTTATGACTATTCATTTTGATGTATGGGGCCTGCTCAAATTCCTACTCTATCTGGTGTTCGATATTTTACAACATTTATTGATGAATGCACCCGGATGACCTGGGTATCCCTACTTTCAAATAAGGGAGATATGTGTTCTGTGTTTCAGGATCTGTACAAAATGGTGGCTATACAGTACCAGTGTCAAATTTGAGTCTTGCAATTTGACAATGGTGGGGAGTATATTAACTCGACTGTTAAAATTTTTTGCCTTAAGCATGGCATTCGTCACCAAACTTCCTGCATCGAAACCCCCCAACAGAATGGTATCGTAGAACGAAAAAATTAGCAACTATTGGAAGTAGTCAGAGCATCTCTGTTTGACATGAATATTCCTTAGGAATACTGGGAGAGGCTATTCGGTCCGCTACTTATCTTATAAACCAAACTCCATAAAGAATTATTGGTTTTAAAACTCCTCTTCAAAAATTGTAGGAGCTAGTTCCACCTCCACCTCTCAATAATCTCGAGCCCCAGGTATTTGGATGCTCGACATTTGTTCATCAAGTACTCGGTAAATTGGATCCACGAGTTGTCCAGTGTATCTTTATTGGATATGCCGAGCTATAAAAGGGACATTGGTGTTATGATTCGTCTGCTAAAAAGATGTATGTAACTCGAAATGTTCAGTTCCATGAAAATGCACCCTACTTCTCTCCATTCGAGTGCTCTCTTCAGGGGGAGAAAGTCCAGGACATCTTTGAAGATAGCACTCAGATTGTCTTACTTGTTCCAAGCATCTCAAATGATCAGACAGTATGCTCGAGCATCCCATTTGGATAGATAACTAAAGATAGTCTAAGTGTCGAGCTCAGACTTGAAACTAATCAAGATCGTACATCCTCCCAGTCCACACCAGAAACTGAAGAAACTCTAAATGTTCATAATGAGGTAAACTTATCTCCTTTAGTAATTTCAAATACCGAGCCTCGTTATCCTTCTAGAATAAATAGAGGGATTCCTAAAAGAAAATATGATCCGGACCTCAACACAAAGCTAAATATCCCATCAATAATTTTATATCAGTAAACTGTTTGTCAAAATCACATGCATATACTGTAAATCAATTATCTACTGTATCAATTTCGAGTAATGTGTAGGAGGCTCTAGTTGATCCGAAATGAAAGAAAGCCATGAATGATGAAATGGAATCATTGTAAAAGAACTCCACATGGGAGCTTGTTCCACTCCTTGAAGTAAAGAAAACAATCGGATACAGGTGGATATTCACTCTTAAACTGAATCCGGATGGAAACATTAATCTATATAAAGCTTGGTTGGTAGCAAAGGGATAAATTGACTATGAGGATACATTTGTCTTAGTATCAAAAATGAATACCATCTAAGTCTTTATTTCATCAGCTGCTAACCTAGACTGGCCATTGTGACAGTTTGATGTGAAAAATGATTTTTTGAATGGAACCATAGATTAAGAACTGTACATGGATCCACCACCCAGAACGAGGTGCACTGATCGAGTATGCAAATTAAAAAGAGCATTGTATGAACTCAAGCAATCACCTCGAGCATGGTTTGGAAGACTCTCAACATTTATGAGGAAGCTCAGTTATAAACAAAGTGATGCTGACCATACACTATTCATCAACCATTAGACGACTAAAGTCACTACTCTTATTGTGTATGTTGATGATATGGTAGTTATTGGAAATGATCTGAGTGAGATAAAAACCCTGCAAAGACAATTAGCAACCGAGTTTGAACTCAAGGATCTAGGTAACTTGAAGTATTTTTTAGGGATTGAAGTTACAAGATCAGCTCAAGGTATTTCTCTCTACCAACGGAAGTATGTAATGGATTTGTTGACAGAAACATGCATGCTTGATTGCAAGCTAGTCGAGACTCCAATGGAAGTCAACCATGGATTATCAATTCGATAAGGTCAAGTTCCAACTAACAAAGCTCGGTATCAAAGGCTGGTGGGAAGATTAATTTACTTATCTTATAATCGACTGGACATTGCTTATACAATAAGTGTTGTAAGTCAATTCATGCATTCTCTGAGTAAAGAACATGTGGATGTAGGATATCGAGTGCTAAGATACCTAAAGTCTTCTCAGGGCAAAAGTTTATTTTTTGGGAGAAATAAGAATTATAAAATTGTTGGCTATACAGATGTTGGTTGGACCGTAGATCAAACTGATAGAAAATCAATATCTAGGTACTTCACGTTTGTTGGAAAGAATCTAGTCACTTGGAGAAGCAAGAAACAAAAAGTCATAGTAAGGTCGAGTGCTGAAGCTGAGTTTAAAGGAATGGCACATGATGTATGTGAATTACTCTGGATAAAACGAATTGTTCAAATTATGAAAGATAACATTCACTTCTCTCTGTTTCTGTACTCTCAAAATCATTGAATGAATAAGCATGATTTACTAGTAGAATCAGATCTATAACTAATATTTGATTTCTCACATGACCCTAACAATCATTTAGTCCCATAAAAAATTAAATCAATTTACTAAATGAGTCAATATCAGTGATTTGCTTTGCGAATCCACAAGAACAAGCAAGAATTACTATTAAGTAGGCTAGTTCATCCATAACTTCTTGAGCTTAGTATAATATTTTGTAACAGATTTATTCCCTTATGAGATCAAGCTTTTTCTCTTTGAATTTGATGTAGAAGTGGACCATTATTTTCACCAAAACATTTTGCTAATTCTCCCCACAATTCTTTGACTAAAGTTGTGTATATGAAAGCTTTAATGACATCCTTAGAAATTGAATTAAGTATCCATGAAGTCATTATATAATCAAGTCTTATCCACTAGTCAAATTCTATTTAAGAGATACAAATAGTGTACATATTTATATATTAATCTTACTGTTGGGAAAAATCTTCCCAATTAAACCAATCAATAAAAATGTCAAAATAAATAACCAAAATCAGAAAAATAAGGGCCCACAAGATTTTACATGGTTCAACTTTTAATTGCCTACATCAATGGAGAGATACCAATTCTTCACTATATAAGAAAAACACATAATACAATAAATTATCTCTCCCCTTGAGTTAATTAAATTCAAACCCATAATTTTGTATTACCCTCTCAAATAAACTTGAAGAATACATACTCCTCTCCACCACTTTAGAAATGCTAGAGAACTTCTCTATAAATTAATCATAGAGATAAAATACTACCCTTCTAGAAACTCTAAAAGAAAACACCCTCTAAAAAAACCCTAAAGAAAACCGTCTCTAAAAATCCTAGAGAAAAATACAAGAATCCCAAAGGCCCAAGCCCCTTGAAGTTATTCCCACATTAACGTGCAAAATTTGCAAGCATACGAAATCATTTCAAGTGGTAAAATAAGATATCATCCCACAGAGATTGCAAATTGAGTATTGAAATACTAAAAGTGTTTGTTTATTTAAACAACAAATTTTAATTTGAAAATCATGTAAAAATAAACAAAACAAATTTAATTAAAATTTAACAATCAAATTAAAGGCTAGGGTTCTTATTTTTAATTCAACGTTTTTCTTAAAATAGATTAAATATCTAAGTTTGAAACTAACCTTAATTCAACTTGAAAGCATCTTTAAAATCATAGATTTTCCTCTCAGATAAACCTATTATTAATTGAGTAAAATTAACACTACGTTTTATAGCTCTCGCTAACTAAGTGCTTTTTAAACTCAATTTTAAGTCCAGTTTTTTAATCAATGTTAGTTACATAAATGTCTCTCAACTAAGTAAGTAACTAATAGGTTTGTTGTTTGAATCAAACTTAGATTAAATCATAATATGCACATAGTGGAATTGAAATAAGAACCTTAAAAATATACTTAGTTACTTATGTTGAAAGGAAAAGAGTAAGATGAAGTAGAGATTAAATAACCAATCATTATTAATTAAAAGAAAATAATAACAAAAGAGTTTCAATCAGAAAACACATTTACTGCTTTAAATAGCTGCAATGGAAGGTCTTGTTCCTTCAAAATGTCAAAACTAATTCTCTAAGTCAACATGAACAAGAACTTGAATCAAAACTAACTTTGATTCTTAAAGTAAAAATTTAGAGAAAACTAAGATTGTTTTTGCTCTTATGAAGGCTCTTTAGTTATAGCCTCCAGCCTCCAATAACTTTGAGGTTTGTTACAAATCAAATCCCATAAAATACCCTCAAATCATCAGCTCAAAATTTGAATTTAAAAAGTTATTGTAACGGCTTGCATAGTTGTGCGCACCCACGCATGTGGTTGCACAAGAACAATCTTCTTTGTGTTGAATCAGGTTGCGCGACTGTGTAACAGGGTGCACATGGTTGTGTTGGCTTTCTAGCAATCAGGCATGGCTGTGCGCACCAAGGCACGTGGTTGCGCAGGAATATGCTGCCTTTAAAACTCCACTTTTCTTCAAGGATTTGACTTGTGCTTCCTCCAAATCCTATCTTTGACTTGTTCAAATCCTTCAACTATCTCCCATGCATCCTTATTTAAAAATTTAAATAAAGATTAACTAAATAAACTTAAAAAAACAACAAAATCAATTAAATCCTAACAACTAAACAAAATTAACAAAAATAAATAAAAGATCTTTAAATTAACTAAAAATGCAACTAATTAGATTCTAATCCCATAGAAAAGAGTGTTCAAAATACATCACACTCATCAAATTCCCCCACACTTGAGTCTTTGCATTTCCCCAAGCAAAATATGAAAATAACCTATTCATATAAAGAGTCAAAATCATAAACTGGTTTTAACTTGACTAACCATTCTAATCTTCCTTTAATATAAAGCTTAAAAACTATAAATTAAAATAATAACTCGAGGTCAAGGATGTAGCATTTACCATGTGAAGAGTAAACTCTTCCATTGAATTCATAAAAATGAACAATTAACATCCAAGAAAAATGAAAGTAAGTAGGAATTATTTTTACACTTAGGCAGTCCAAAATTCACATATGCAAAGCAACCATATGACACTCAACTTATTTATTTAATCAAGGTTTTTCCAATCTCAGTATCCCTTACCTTTCCTGCTCTACTCAATGTGGATACCTCTAAAAAGGGTCATTTGGATACTGTTACTCTATAATAAAGCATTGGAGTAGAAGGAACATAAGAGTTTAAATTTAAGTTTTCAGCTCCATCTCATTTTTTTAAGGAATAGTGATTTGCTCATAGGTGCCTAAGTACACATGAACTAGACTATTCCTAAGAAAAGAAACTTAATTCCTACTTACAACCATCTTTCTTAAATATCAAGCATCCAAGTTCAATCATTCAATGGAACAGTAAGCATTAAGTTTATTAAAAATAAAAAATCCCTAACCACAAGTCATTTTTCTAATTTAAAAGTCAAAACAAAACTTTAAAGGAAGATTATCACACTTTCTAATTTAAAAGTCAAAACAAAACTTTAAAGGAAGATTATCACACTTACTCAAGAAAACCATCTCTGATGAAATAAACTCTTCATAGGAATAGGTTCAAAAACTCAAGACTATTCCTAAGAAAAGAAACTTAATTCCTACTTACAACCATCTTTCTTAAATATCAAGCATCCAAGTTCAATCATTCAATGGA
>CATIWM010180173.1:0-15641 GCA_949671775.1 Mallotus repandus
TGATAATTAATGGAGATTTTTTTTATATGTAGCCTCTGTGTCTATTTTTTAAATATTACATTTTGTTCAATCAGTACTAATGGGATGGGAGACTTGATTTTGAGTTGCTTGAATTGTTCATATGAAATTTAACCATTCAAATTAGATTAAAGCAGCGCAAATAAATATTTCATACTTGATATTATATATATAAAATAATTTTAAGAAAGAGTTATTAAATATTAATATTAATATTTTAAATTAGACAAAAAAATCAAATCACGTGTGGGCATTAATAAAACAAAACACATCATTATATGTTATTTTAATATGACTTGCAATTTGATTTTCGTAATGTATAATCATTGTGTTATCATGATAGCAATAATGTATGGATAATTATGCAGATAATAATTAAATACCAAAAATTTTTTATCGGGAAAATATTATGCAATTTCACGTGTTGTATTTGGTACAACATATTATCTCAATATCTCTGCAACATTATTGTCTTTAAAGATATTTACGAGAAAAAAAAAAAAAAAACTTCCATAGATTCCGTCGATCTTTTTTAAACACTCCAAGAATTTTTTTTTTAAACTATGGCATAAATTATTAAAAATTGTGTCAAATTTAATATAATCAATTATTTGGTCTAGGTTGACACATTTAACACCAAAATATAGGGTAATTTATAATTAATGTTTCCAACACTTTTAAGTAGATATCACTATTGTCATAAACATTTTCAAATATTTAATTTTATCTCACTAAAATTTTTTTTATTTTTTTTTCCAACTCGATAATTTATTAGTTCGTTGGCATGTTGTAAATACACGGTGTGAGGCCCGCAACAAAAGTCCGATAATAAGATAAGTACGAATTTTTAAATATAAGAAAGTTCAAAGAGAATGGACACAAAAGTCCAAAATCTCTATTTAAACCCAAAACACTCAAACTCAAATACCTTTTAGCCCAAAGGCCCAAGCCAGACCTAGGTCGAAGAGGCAAATGTTTCAACGAAGAGGCGTCGCCTCTTCGTCCCAGGCATCAGTGAGGCAACGCCTCATCATTGGCTAATCTACTTTGCATTTAATGTCATTTATAACTGATTTAAGTGAAGAAGTGTTCACATATTCCACAACTGGGAATTTGGGCGTGAAACAAAGACTTTTTAAACCAAATTAACCTTAGAAAAATGGGAAGCAATGATGAAAAAATACTAGGTGGGAGAATTAGCCTTGGTTTTGGAAAGGGAAGGGTGGAGGTGGTAGAGGAAATAAATGAGAGTGGTTAGGGACCGTTTGAAAAAAAAAAGAAAAAAAGAAATTTTGGAGAAAAAAAAGGAAAAACGTTCTGAAGAAAAGAGAGAGAAGAGGAGGAAGAAGGAGTGAAAACCAAGCTTAAGAGTCCATTCCTTTGAGGAAGAAGAGGTGACCTTGCATTTAATACACTTCAAAGTCATCAAACAAAATTATGAGGGCTTAGTTAGAAGCTTCAAGCTAGCTTCGATTAGTGAGGATCCCTTTCTAAGCTTTCAAATATTCATTTCATACAAATTTTCATTTCTTACTTTTACTTAAAGTTCATTAGAAGACATGATTACTTGAAATATTTAGTGTTAATTGTAGATTTACGATTTTTGCATCAAAATTTGTTTATTTAACTTCATTTTAGGATTACTTATGTTTTAAGTAACATGTAATATTATTGTACTCTGTTGAAGAGACGACATCTCTTCGCGATGTGGCGATTTGAAATCACCTTCTGGTCAAGAGGCGATCGCCTCCCCACCAGAGTCCTACACAGGTTTGCTTCATTTTGCTATCCTTTTGGTTTATTTTCAGTTTTGGATACATCTTTGTTGTCTTGTATCTTCAATATTTTATAAGATTGCCATGATATTGGGTATGTTCAAATAATCAATCTATGTATAGATGAATTTTTATGCCTATTTTATGCAAATTGAATTCAATTTCTTTTGTAAATAAAATTATTATCTTGAAATGGAACTAACCATTGTTTGTTGTAGGGATCTCTCGGTGTTTTTTAATCACTAAGTAGTTAGTGTATTAAATAATTCTTGAGAGATTTTATTGGAATTTATTATCATTGTAATTGTATAAAATATTGTAATCCTTAATCCCCTCTCCCTATTTATTTGGAATGAATGGTTGTAAGTTATTATTATGTGCAATGAATGTTCGGGTTATAAGCACGAAGAGGATTAATGTGCAAAGTTGGTCATTGTAAAAGTGGAAATGAATGTGATTCACATTTTACTCCATCTCTAATACGGGCCACAAGTCCATATTGTATTTCTTAGCAGGCCCTGAACTTGCACAGTGTCATGGTCGCCAAATACTTGGGCGAGCGACTAGCCCGCATACACGTGTACCCACACAATACAGTAAATTTTTAGTCATTATTTTTTATTATGATGACAATGTAGGTATAAATTAATGCATCCGTGAATTTTCAGCTAAAAAATAGAAAATAAGAATTTTAATTGAACCGAAATTAAAATTCTGAAAATTTAATGTTTAGGACAATAACGGTATTTGGTTAAAACATTAGGAATGGTGGATGCAAATATTTAGAGCAAACATATATACATAACAATGATGAAAATTACTAAAACTTTGAGTCCCATAGTTAAATTGCATTAAATTTAATACCATCTAAGTCGTTCATGCTGCAATAAAAAAATAATAATAATAACTCATATTCAAATTTAAAAAATAATAATAATAAATATTTCTGACTATGTTTAAGATAATTATACTTAAGATGAAACGATTATTACAGGTTAAAAGCAAGAGCAAATGTGGAATTAGGCGAAGTGGAGCCAGAACGGGAATGAGACTAATTTCAAAGAAAAAGAGGCACACACAGCTGTAGCTTTGTCCTCTTTCGTCTCCAACCCAAGGGCCTAAGCTAAGTGTGGTCCCCATCTCTTTTTTTTTTTTATGCTTTCCTTTTTCTTATAAGAAACAAATAAATTTTGAAAAAAAATAAAAATAATGAAAGAGAGTGGTCCCAAACAAAATGCATAGAGAGAACAAGGAAAGGAGGAGGAGGTTGATTGATTGGTTAAGTCGTTTTCAACAACAACAACAAACCCACCACCACCACCTCAAATACACATAATACATATTTAATTCACTCTTCTTCTTCTTTTATATGTATTTCTTTTCTCTATTTCGTCTCTACATCTTCAGGACTTCAAATACTAATAATAATAATAATAATAATAAACCAAATTCATGAGCTGCTAATCCAACAGTTAATCCTATTGTTAGAATTTCATTATTTATTTTTTCACCGAATGATTATCTCCATATTAGTATGGTGCTTTAATGAATAAATGTATTATATTTTTCAATTACTAATTCTAAAAATTGAATTTTTTATAATGGTGAATGAAATGATGCAATGCTGTGCATGTGGAAAACGTTATGCAATGATCCATTAGA
Source organism: Mallotus repandus (assembly GCA_949671775.1). Lineage (NCBI taxonomy): Eukaryota > Viridiplantae > Streptophyta > Magnoliopsida > Malpighiales > Euphorbiaceae > Mallotus > Mallotus repandus. Next base: position 3,456 of record CATIWM010180173.1, read on the forward strand.
TGCACCAATGCATGCAACTTGTTATTTCCCCACAAAAGGTAGGAGATATATACATATATATATGAGTTGTATGAGAACAAAAAGGAATTTTTGTATGAAAACAAAGTGACATAAAAAAATAGACACTATTAATCACGACAAAACAACTTTAATATTTTGATTTGAAGTCAGCAAGTAGCATCATTGCAACTCTTATATTCTTGCTGGTTTATCCTTCGACGCTGCAATGCAAGTGCTTCAAAAACGACAAATCTTTTGCGCTTCGACGACCTTTTCAGCGTTTAATTCTCTTAACCTACATACAACTGGATGATGCAATGTTCTGAATCTTTTAAGCGTCATAGTCATCATTTAGCAATACCATACCACTGATGATGCAACACTCGATGAAGAAAAAACACTTTAATCACTAGGAGTCAATAAATAAATAAAATATCTATCACCGAAAGTCATTCATAGTTGAAGTGAGGTCCATGGCTTCTTGATACCGACACAACAAATCATGCATATTCAAACATGTTAATAATTTGACAGGAGCATCCGACTCCATTTAAAACTAATTATATCCCTATCCGCCAATGTCAATTTGTTAAGCCCACATCAACATCAGCACAGCACTTGGAAAATAACAATCCTATAACTTTTTGATGCACGCATGATCAAAGTCTAAACCACAAGAAGTTGCAGGGACAGGCTTGTATAGAACATGATCAATCACAGGCCCTATTTGCTCTTGCAAAATGGACCTACACATGCTGACTTCCCTATCCAATAACTCTACCCATCTGCCTATTGTACCCCCTACCCCCCCCCAAAAAAAAAAAAAAAAAAAAATTGAGCAGATTACATGGGTAGGAGTAAAACTAAGGGCAAAATTTTGGAATTTGAAGGTCTAACAATAGCGTACTATATATACTTTTTACAATCAGAAACTTTGATCTAAATCACATGTACGGTTACCTTAGTTTATTAATGTCATGGACAATGAATCCAACATAAAACCATTTACAATACAGACTTCCAAGATGGGCTCTGAGTAAAGCTCACATCACAATACACTTATCCTTCGATTTTGCTTCAGGCCTCGAAGTAGATGAGGATGAATATTTCGCACTGCTTCTTGGCACCTGCAAAATGTTCCATTTAAGTTTTTAGTTTTGGTTAGCATTAGTCACGCTTTACCACATTGGGAATGCTGATAGAAATAAAAAGTGCATAAGCATGAGCTATAAGATTCCAAAATGCTCAATTTTTATCTCCACTCCAGGGAATCAAGCTGGAAAGGAGATTATTCACATCTCAGAGAAGTACACAATTACAACACCAGAAATTAATCTGAATTCTAAATCATTTATAAATTATTATTATTTCAGTTAGTTGATCTCTTAACCTTCTTTCAGAAAAATTGTAATAGCTCTGCAAGTACATTTTACAGAAATTGGCACTTTAACAGCCTACCTGGGGACCTGTCACCAGTCTTGAACTGCCATTAACAGGTTGCTGTACATTAGTGCGTTGTGGCTGTTGCTGCTCAAACTCCTGTTGTTGTAGAGCTATTGCTAGCTGCAGATCAGAGCTGCCACAACAATGCATTTGTAAATGTGAATCTTAAAAGCTCAAGGCAAACTATTTGTCAGGATATGTGGAAAGAAATATAAAAAGCTGCACACACAAATTGGCAATGATCTTATGTACAATAAGCTTTAGAGCAAAATATTAAATCTATGTACTGATACAAAAAAGTTAGAACAGTTACTTTATATCCAAACCAGCTTGTGCTGCACTATCAATGCTCGCAATATAGTCCTGAGGAACAAAAATTTATACAATTAATGATAAACACAAACATGGAAAGTTCAAAAGATGCTAAACCAGAGTGATACATACAGCAGTACTGGCCATGGCATTGTGTTCATCCCATGTACCATTTGCATGATTTTCCACCTTGAATTCTTTAAAGTTGCCTGTCATGAACAATGTATCACCATTGACCTAAGAAAAAAAAGGAAGTTAGAATTAGGAAGCCAAGCTTCAAAAGCACTGTCTTAAAACAAATGATTCAATGAATTATCACAACTAATATTTGAAGATTTGTGGTCTTGAGATTTCAGTGTTGATTCTTATAAGGAACCCCGAGAGAATGCATTTGTGTGTGCGTTTTTTTTTTGTCCAAGTGCACAAGATTAGAATAATCTCTGAAGATACAAACAAGAGGATGAAACAGTTTTACCTCATTAAGTTTCTCCCACACCAAATCAGGCTGATTCAAGTAACCTTGGTCTGTAGCTAAAAGATAAAGTTCACCATCATACTGCAAATCAATTGATCGTAAATATATTGTATGATTGAAACTGAACTCAAACAACTTGACAACTTCAAATTGGATGAATAGCAAGAACTGGCCAATAGGAATTGACAATGCTAACAGCTATACTGCAAAGCACATCCCTACTCATAACTAACCTTAAACATGGTACTGAAGTGATTATTACGGAAAAAAACACAAAGCTCGCGTTCTTTGAGCCCATCCTGTAAGCAAAACAGACTGAACAAAGAAAAACCTAAACAATTTAAACATACATCCATTATAAACAAGACAACACAAACTAGGCAACAAAATATGCTGCACGCGGCAAAAAGAGGGCAATAAGGAGATTAGTCAACAAATTCAGACACTCTATAGTCAGTTAGATGGTCAACGTACCCATAAAATGTCAACTGATTAGCATTGTTCTTCAAGAAGTTTCTTATCAGCTCTCCTGTTGTGAATTAAAGGACATATCACAAATTGAGTAAAAAAAACACAATCAATGATGGATAATAGGTACACTTCTATTACATGAAGCTGCATTACCTTGTTGTGGGGTGATTTCATCCTTCAACCTCCCAGGTTTATCAGCCTGTTTTGCAAGAATGACTTCACCTTCGTACATAGGCTCTCGTTCTTCATAAGTTGCAGTTCCTGAATCCAAAATGCATTCTTCTCCTTCATAGATGGGTTCACTCCCGTCAACACTTGAAGTGAGTGTTTCAGCTACATCTACATTCTGCAATCTGCCACTAGAAGAATCTGAATCTGGGTTTGGCATAGATAACCCTGATTCTTCTGTTGGGTTATGCCCACTTGAAATATCTGCAAGGTCATGAACATTAGTTATGAAAGCTGATTGACTCTGAACCATTTTGTCTTCTGGAGAAATATCCATACAACCTCCATCCGCTAACACACAATTTTCCCCACCAGATTGGAACAGTATATCTTCAATCTGAACAGATGTCTTAGTTACGTCATCAGAAGCATTAAGTTCCACAGATTCCTTATAAGTTGACAGATCAAGGAGGTTACTCTGATCAGTCTCAGAGGGAGAACATGACATTTCCCCAGGAAGAGTTTCTACGGGTTTACTTAGATCAGTCATTGAGGGAGAACAAGTCATATCCCCAGGAAGTGTTTCTACAGATACAAGATTATTATGATCACTGCTCAAGGCACTATCACCATGATCAATACCAGCATGCCCCTTCAACATATCTACAGAATTTATAAGCACGAGATCCTTTGAACTTGTATGCTCATCTGAAGCAGCAGATACAACTCCTTCACTAACATCAGATATGAGAGTATCACCTGTAGAAGTAGGTAATTTAGCCTTTGACAATTCTAAGGCCAACAATAATTGTGCTTCTTCTTCTAGGTCCCCTTTCCTTAGCATATGGTTATCAGATACTGAACGTGGAGAATCATCAAAAGATCTAGCTTTGGAAAGACAAGGAGAAGGAACACCCAGAGTTGCAGTGGTAGCGGCAGCAAAATCAACAGAATCTTCCTCAGCATTGTTTTTACTTTCACCCTCCATGGCTTGTGCTTCAAGGGCAACAAGCTCCCCCATAATAGCATTATAGGACTTTGACCCAATAGCAGTAGCAGTATCATAATCCTGGCATAAATTAATAAATGAAATCGATCATCTAAAATTGTAGATGCTAAAAATCAAAATCAAGAAATGGAATACTGCATCATTTTCTATAGAAATCAGGACCTGCATAGAACCAGGAAAATCTTATGCCAATTGTTATACCAACAATTGCAGCAAAAAAATTCTTCCAAAGATAATTCCAAGTTAAATATAGTGATTTAACATCTGCTCATATTACGCAAAAATTACCAGAACAAAAAGGAAACATGAGTTTATCAATTTAAACAAGGAGCTACACATGAATGAATTAATTCATATGTTCATATAAAAAAAAACCATGGAATAACATGACCTAATTTGCGGATTTGCAGAACTAACAGACATTCTCCAAAATGGAAACCTAAAGAGCCTATAAATATACTTAGAAGAGAAAATAAGAGCATGAAGTGCATAAAACAAGACAACTTGTATTCCTTTAATTTCCCCACCCAAGCTAGGTAAAACCAATAGCTCTAACAAACTTGACATAAGAATAGCTAGTGAAAAGCTATAAAATCATATAAGTACTAACACAATATAGTTCTATCATGTGCAAAATTCTCGTGCAATCAACAAGAAAGTGACAGCAATAAAAGGATATAAAAAACTGGAGCCTTATTACATTAATACAAAAATTACATTCAAGAAATCGGCGGAGCATACTTGGGGATCAACTATCCAACCATGATATAAGGGAATGTCGAGAAGATCAAATATGGCACATTCTGGGGTGAACTCGAAATCATCTATCCTGCATGTTCCATGCATATTTATTTAAAGTAAGAAAGAAACACTAGCATAAAGAGAGAGAAAGAGAGAGAGAGAGAGAGAGAGAGAGAGAGAGAGAGAGAGCATAAAAAAAGAGAGAGAGAGAGAGAGAGAGCATAAAAAAAGAGAGAGAGAGAGAGAGAGAGTATAAAAAAAGAGAGAGAGAGAGATGGACAAAGGGAGAAAGTACAACCTCCTAAACTTTATATTTACATCAATCCCAGTTGCAAGACGGGGAAGCAAATCAATAGCATCTGCAATATTCTGCTGTTGATTTTCAACATAGCCCGCATCTTTATTCTACATAAAAGTTATAGGAGAAGAATTAAATTACACTGACAAAGATTAAATATCTAATGCAACCAAGAAAACAAATCATAGGTCATTACATTTACATTACTGTTGGAATCAATCAAACGTTCTGCAACCAGCGATAACAGTTTCTCCTGTGAAACTTCAGCTATATCTGGGCTCAAATTTAGATTGTTCCTCAACAGAAGAATATTACCTATTGCAAATGTTGACAATCCAACAGATCTAAAATTTCAGTTTACTTGATCCACAATTTTTCTTTTCACAAAGGTTTAAAAAAAAGAACTGAGTGTTTTATCCTTCATAATTATAAATTTGATAAAGCAACAAAAGAAGAGTTAAAAATAAATCCAATTCACAGTACATAATACTTCTATAAGACCTACTTAATATTACTAATGATTCCAATGAACCAAAGTTAGATTCAAGCTCACTTTCTATTCACTTAGTTTTCTCAATAAACAAAAAAAGGTTTCCAAATTCTAACAAAATCAATCTTGTAGCATAATCTTTCCACTTCATGAATAATTTAAACACCATGTTTAATTATAACACAAATAACCGTACAAGAAACTACTATAACATCAATACAAACTACAAAAACCAAGTTTATTGATCAACAAGAAAAAGAAAAAACTAACCTTATTCCTACTAAATATGGTGTCCAGTCGACTGTGCCCTACAATTATAAAATGAACTATCCATTTTCTGAGTGCCGAAACATTAACCTTAACAAAAGAAAAAATAACATTCACAATGAAACTACGCAGCCCTGGAAAAGTAAACCTTATCAGCAAATCTAATACAAAAAAAATGATGGAACCTAATGCTTGCTAGAATGTCTATAAATCTGTTATATTAGACACAGTCACTTGGCTTCATTTCAACAAACCCTAACCACATTGATATCAAAACTAAAATCCTAGCAGTAAAATTTGTAATCCATTGTCCACTCCCTATATTTCTCACAAGAAAAAAATTCAAATGAAAAAACACAAATCACAATCTGTTGTTAAATCATAATTAATTGACCAATTTGCATCAATTCCCAAGAACATCACAGAATCCAACTTCCGGCTAAATCATTCATTTCAGTTAATTCTCTAAATTACACATTAATAAGTGTGATTGGGAGGTATTTTAAAAAATGCAAGAATTCAATTCTTCTCAGTAGATTCTTTCAACTTAAAAAGAAAATCATGGCAAAAATAATGTGATTTGCAACAATTGAATTCAAGAACATGATTTAATTCCAAACAAGCCTTATAACACAATCGTATACTATGATGGAACCGAAACCAAACAAAACAAACACTAAACCTAAACCTAAACCTGAAATTGAACAATTCCATTTCCAATAATTTTCCGGTTTCAATTTCTCATCAAAATTAAACCAAACAATTTCAACAAAAAAGAGGCAATCCAAAAAGTTCAAGACAGCAAGAGAGGCAGGGAGGGAAATTACAAATAGCGAGGAGAGGACAAGGTCCATTGTCGTTTTGAAGAACGATAGGAGTAGTGCGGCCTAAAAACTGTATCGTTTTAGTTTTGTGAACACACTCCTTCTCTTTCTCCTTCTCCTTCTCCTTTTCCTTCTCTTTCACTTGCTGTTGATTCAGCTCTTCACCGGCGGTCGGCGACGACGACGACGAAGAAGGTGAAGCCATGTCCATGGAAAATCGTCGATCGCTAAAACAGTTTTCAAACGACGACCCGTTTTATCTCTCTCTTTTTCACAAGAAAGAACGAGAAGAAAGAAAAGAGAAATTAGAGAAATGAGTAACTAACTAAGATTTATAGGTAACATCAAAGCCTAAGATTTATAGGTAACATCAAAGCCGTTTGGCCTATTTGTATTATTATTATTATTATCGAAAATATAAGTTTTATTAAATAAATTTTTTCATCATGTTCAAATAAATTTCTTCATAAAAATAAAATTTTAAATTTAAATTTTATATATAAATAAAATAAATATTAAAAAAATTATTTATTTTATAAGTCAATTCGATTCAAATTTTTAAATTAATTAAACCTTTTATAAATATTGGATACTAACACATCACATTGCAAGAAAAAAAAATTCAATACAAAAGTTAGCTAAGATGGAAGTACATCCATAAAATAAAACAAAAGAATAACGGAGTTGGTGCTGGTGGTGAGTTAAGAATTATGTGAAAATTTTAATTCAAATATTTATAATTTTAATGTATAAAAATAATAATTAATTAATTCATTATTGACTAAGCTATTAATTTAATTTAATATGATTCATGAATTTTTTTAGTTAATAGAAGGTGATATAACTTAAATTTTGATAGACAACACAATAGGGATAGTCCTCCTGTTCAAATTAATAATCACAGAAATCAAACGTTGCATGTCAGGATGCTCTTAAAGAGAGTTATCACTTGACTATTCTTTCACTTATATCATGATTAATAATTTACTAGTATTAATTTGGTTATAATTTTATATTCCACGTTTTGCTCCCCTTTTAAAACAATTTGGTCATGATTGTTTTTGAGGTTGATTAACACGTAAAGACTATGGTAAGAAAATCATGGTTGCTATTTTTTTTTAAAAAAAGGAAAATCATGGTTGCATTAAGAAATCGACCTTAAAGGAACACATTAAACATTATAAAGGAAAATTAATTGATCACACCAACCAATAAGATAAAAAAAAAGCGAAAGGGGCTACAAGAGGAATTTGATAATATAAATTAAAAACTAAAAATTCAAATCAACTGTTAAGCTGATAAGAATTATTCTCATGAAAGTAATATTTTAAATTTAATTTATAATATATATATATATATATATAATTATATAAAATTAGTTATTAAAAAATTTATACCGTCATTATAGTGTTATGACAGTTTATATTAATTAAATTTTAATGAAAATTTTTTATTGTTCATATGGCAGTGTTCAAATTCAATTGTATTAATTAAAATTAAGTAAGTTTTAAATATCATTAATTTAGATTAAAAAATTAAATTTCAATAAAATGGATAAATCTTAACTCGTAATTGAATTTTTTTTTTAAAAAAGTGATTTTTTAATAACCAATTAGCCAGTGAAAGTTCAAGCATAAAAGGCCCATGCCCTAGTCTTTGAGTTCATTTCGCATTCATAGTGTGGCCTTGTGCATCAGCTTAAGGCCGATTCCAGAGCTACATGAACAGGTAACACGTATGGTTCGCTCCATTTCGGCCTGGAGATGGAGTGGAAGACAGGGTGGAACACAAAAACAGTGAGGATTTTGAAAATGAAACACATGGGTATATGGACCAACGTTTTTTATGGTGTTAATTCAGTCAACAACTCTATCCACAGAAAAAGGAAAAAAAAAAAAAAAAAAGACCCTACTTCTTTTGTTCACAAAATCAGTCGGATTAAAGCTTGATGCCACTGCATAAATTGTTTTTTAATGAATATATATATATATATATACTTTTTTTTTTTCATTTGTTAACAAAAAAATTTAGACTATTTAGCAATTGAAATTTTTTATTTTTTATTTTTTTAATAATTGAAAAGGTCATCTTCTTGTCAGATATTAAAGAATAAAAGTGACTAAATGATCCTTAGCTGAAAAGCCAGAAACAAAAATATTTGTCTTCTAACAGCGATGAATGGATGCATGTGCCATAGTACGCCACACGGGTAGTGTCCACGGAGGTCCACAATCAGACGGAACCTCATCATACCATTTCAAGCTCAACTTCATCCTGCCGCCAGTTCACATTTTCCTTTGTTAGCCATCGAGGATTTGTTAAAAAAAAAAAATACATATGTATTATTTAAAAAGTACATGTAAATCATGTGCTTGCTTTGTTTATTTAGGCAAAACTCATTAAAAGACTCTTAAATTATATCATTTTATTTTATTGAACCTCTAAATTTTTATTGTGTTTTAATAAGTTCTTAATTTTTTATTTTTGTATTTATTGAGAACAAATTTAACAGATCAAATATTTTATAACAAAAGGCTAAGAACTCTGTTGATTGAATATACAAGGTGTATTTTATAATGTTGACATGAAAATTAGTGGGTAAAACAATGTTTAGGGTTCTTAAGAACAAATCTCAATCTCTTTTTCTCATTCTCAATCACCGTCCCCTCTAATAAACATAGAAAGTGTCTAGTCGGCAAAGATGGCAAGTGGTGATGGCGATAGCGCAGGACCTAGCAATAGACGAGACAGAAATCATGAAGAAATTGTACAATCAATGTTTGCAGAAATGGTGGTATATTGCAACTGTGGACAACATGCTCGTTTACTCATTTCAAGAACTAAAGGAACCCAAAAAGAAAATTTTGGGAGTGTCCTCACGTGGTAATGATTTTCATTAGTTATAACTGTTATAGTTGGTTTCATTTACAGTGGGTTTCTGGATTTTGATTTACATTGATGGATTTTGATTTTGTAGGGTGGGCATTGTCAATTTTTTAAATGGCACGATGAATGGCTCAGTGAGCGATCGATGATAATGGTGAATGAACTCAGAGCCCTAAACACCCATTTGTCAAATTTGAAAGTCAGCTCTAATCAAGACCACAGTGCAATGGCATTTTTGAATGAACTGGATTCGTTGAGGAATGAAGTTCATGGACTAGCATTGCAGAATCATGAATTAACCGAAGTTGCCAAGAATATAAGCATTAACAAAGATTTTTATAGAGCTCGATTCTTCATTGTTGTTACTCTACTAGTGTTCAAGATGTGTAGGTGAACTTTAGTTAGATTTTTAGTTTGTTATTGTTAGTGCTTTTGGGTTGTTTGCTATTGTTAGTTTGTTAGTGTTAGTACATTGGGTTTAAAAGCTTTCAGGTGAAGCTTGTTTTGGGTTTAAAAGCTTTCAGGTGAAGCTTGTTTTGGGTTTAAAATTGTAGTTGGAGACTACATAGATGTAACTTCTGAAGGTGTTTATGCAAGTGAAAGATGTTAGGTTTAAAATTTGTTGGTTGTTACTCTTGAATGCAATTGTTACTGTTAAATACATCTTCTTGAAATTTTTCCTGGGCATTATAACTGCTGAACTCAAATTGAAATTATTTGAATTGCTTCAAGTTTCAATTTTAAAGAAATAGTAGGTATATTCACCTATGAAAACTTGTACTAACAATAATTGAAAGAAGTTTTAAACATTGTATACTAAAACTTCTACTAAACAATGTTATTAGATACTGGTGCAACATCAAAAGCTGGTAACAACCAGATACTAACAATCATAAAAAACAAAACAACCAGTGTAACTTAGAATAACATGACTTCATTTTACAGCTAAATAACATTTGAAATAAGTTAATACAACATGTTAATTAAAGCCTATAGAGGCACATGAATAGCAAAATGACATCAAAATTTCATACATTTTGCTTTTCAACTATCCCAAAATAAGCAACAAAAAAATGGGTTTTTGTTATTTGAAACAAAATATCCACAATTGAGATTTGATTTGGCAAAAAAAATAACTTAGAAATTTTGTTGGCACAATTGTTCTTGTTTTTCATTCACTTTGGCAATTGGTAACCATCAGTTACCCACCAATCTTCAATCTTGTAATGTATTCCAAACTACTTTAGATGTTGCTTCTATGTCGACATTTTTTTTATTGTTGCTTTAGGAGTTGATGTTTTCACTGCAGGAGATGATGTTGGCTTAAATGGTGTCTATCTTTGAAGTGGTGACTGAGATGTACTTGCACCTTTACGTTTAGAATTATAATGCAACCCGAACCTTGTTGGTGAATCACTTGACTGATATGCACTAACACTAATTGCATTACTGGTGCCTCATTTATTACAACAAGGTTTTAGCATAGTTACATTAGATGGACATTTTCCCCCTTCTTTGGTGCAACCCATATTCATTTGTTCATGCCCCACAATTGTTCCTACATAAGCAATCATGATAAATATATAGTATTAACATACACTAACAAACTAAATAAAACAATCAGCTGAATAAATTCACCATCCTCGCATAAACTAACATTTCTTTTTCTTTTGCTTCCTATTGCTTTAAAAGTCTTGAACAATTTGAGATTCGGCAGCTTTAACATCATTGTATGTATGGGCACGCTATTTGCCCTTTGCACGTAATTCAGTCCTTGTCCTCTTCTTTGTTGCAGTAGATTGTGTATTCACCTGCAACAAATGATACCTTAAGTAGTTAATATGCTTGCATTATCAATAACTAAAGAAATGTTGATCTTACTTGGTCAGCATCAATTTGTTGAGATTTCTTCCATCTCTTAACTTGCCATTACATGTACATATACAATTAACACAAGTTACATTGATTAAAAAAATGTAACTTGTACATACATACAACCTGTGTAGTAGCAGTTCTTTGAGGGCAACTTCTAACATTACGTCCACTATTTTTGCACAACCGACATCTTATTATAATCCTCCCTTGCCTTGAAACTTGCTAACCTTCTTCACCTCATCCTTATCTTTCTTTCTCAAGGTTTTAGGCCTACAATGGAGCTTTCTAAATGCTAAAGGTAAAATAGGCTCTTTGTCACCTTTTAGCCAAACTTCTCCACCCCTTATAGGCTGCATTGAATATGCATATGCCTTCAGATATGTATCCTTATGATACCAGGTAAAAATATAGGATTCTGGCTCTTTGTCAATACTGTGAATTGCACATATGGTATGTGGACAGGGAATGCCTGTCACATCGCATTCCCTATAGGTACATGTTGCTTTGGAAAAAATTCATTGTGTGTCTGTTACCTACATTGTTAATACTTTCCACTTTGAACCCATTATCTCCATTGAACTCCATAAACCATTTAAAAGCCAACTCCTTATTTTTCTCCAGTTTTTGCAAGGCTCTTGGTGCATAATCTGAAACCCAAGTATTTGCAAATAATATTTTCTTTCATATTCATTTCATCACATGTTTTCTTATTTCATTAAGCATTAAAATAATTGGTTTGCTTCTTGCTTCCAATATCCATCCATTGTAATACCAATAAAATGTATGTGATGTTACCTTTTGTATGTCTAAGATTATGGTATAACCTGTTCCATCGCCCACAGGGAGATCATACTTCAAACATCTCAAGAATCAAAACCAATTATAAGTGTTCTACACTTGCACCACAGCCTACGCTAAAGGGAACAT
>CATIWM010180274.1:0-13561 GCA_949671775.1 Mallotus repandus
GTGTGTGGCATGTGTTTTTATTTTAATTAATTGGTTAGTAAATTAGGGTTTCATTTGGTAAATTCAATTGAAATTAATGGTGGCTTTAGATTAATTTTAGGTTGTATGTAATTAAAATTAGGGTTAGAAAAATCACATAATGTTTGTTTTTGATTTTTGATTTTTGATTTTTATTATTTAGGCTTGTTTTTTTAATTTTTATTTGTTTTGAGCCCCAAGCCCACGTATAGGTTTTAACTCACTAATAAAATAGGCTTTTAAAATTAAATTTAGATTTAATTAATTTTAAAATTTATTTATGCCCATTTAGGTTAATTTAGACTTTAGACCCATTTTTTAGTTAAATAAAATTAATTTAGACTTAGCTCAGCCCATTAATAAAGCCTTCTTTATAATTTGTAGACTTAGGATCATTTCATTTAATTAAAATTAATTAGAATTAAGCCCACTGATTAATTTCTTTTTCTTTTAAAATTTAATAGACTTAGGCCACTTTTAGAATTAAAACAATAGATTTAGGCTCATTAATCATCAAAATGTAGGCCCACTTTTAGTTCCATTTTACTTGTAAATAAAATATGTAGATTTAATTAACTTAAATTAAAATCAAATGTAGTTTATATTTAGGGACATTACGCTTTAAATGCATTTGTTATGTGCTTTTTCATGGATTGGTTGCCTTAGGGTTAGATGGATGTTCAATTAGCGTTTAATGAAATTGCATGTAATTAAGGAATAAAATAGTAATTAATAAGATAATTTTAAATGAACACAAGACTAAAAGAAGTTGGTATTCCGTATCCAGAACTCATGGTTGTGGTGCTAGCTTGTATTAGAGAATCGAATTACCACCACTTTCGATTTGTCCCAGTTATTACCCTGGGTGGCGACTCCTCATCTCCACGCCATGTCTTTTGTGACAGTGGTTAGTGTGTTCCCTAGAGCCCTGAGCTCAAACAGTGTCGCAGTTGCAATAAACTTGGGCGCGCACTAAACCCCGCCGTCTACAATTATTATGCATTTGCAAATAATAATAATAACAATATTTTGTGATTACTATTAAATTAAAAGATAAATAATAAACAACACATTCATAAAAATATAAATGATAAGCAAATCTTTAAAAAAATTCTTGTAATCTTTAAAACTAATACATATTAAAAATTTTAAATCATTAAATTTTAGATAACTCAATAATAATGTTGTAACTTTTATCTTGACAAGACAAGTGAAACACATTCTTTAATCTTCATCTGCCATTTTTATGCAAAATTGTGAAACAAAGACAATTGTTTTACATATCATTACTAAAAATTAAAAAAAAATTAATTATATGAAGAATTTTCATATTTCAATGAAATGATGAAAGGAAAAATACGTACCAAATTATGTGAATTTTCTATGTCTCTTGTGCATCAAAGTATTCAACAAATTTGAAAATTATTTATCCCTATTTTCTTGATCTTCCAATCAAGCAATCATTTATATTATCTGAGATCTCAACTCTACAGCTTTTTTGTTGTTAGATGTAGATGTTGACATACCATTGTGTTTTGAGTACTTGGTCCTCGAATTGAATGATATTTGATGTTCTGTTTTCACATTTTTTGTATATAGCTCATAGATCTTGTTGATCGATTATTTGTCACAATGTTTGACCAATTGAATGAGAAGTGCAAAGAGGAATTTAATGCTATTCGCATGTAGCATTCTTTTGAACCTATAAAGGTAGTGCTGTAATATATTTTTACTAATAATTTAGTAATATGTTTGAGGAAAACAAAGAAGAGCAAACATGCGATCATTAATTGATATATCACCTTTGATGTCCCTTTCAAACATTATCAGCATGTGCAATTTTTGAAATTTAAGTATGTGTTAAAGTAGAATTTTCGATAGATCTAATTGCTGAGAATTTCATAGTGTGCAATACCTGCGAAAGGCTCCACAACTAAGATTTGAAGAAAGGATTCAAATGCTCAAGGTAATTGAATATATACTTGTAAAGGACATGTTTGTATATTTACTTGTGTCATCGGCGAGCTTGTATTTTGCACAATATTATCTTTCCATAGCCAAAGTAAATATTAGAAAGATGGTTAGATGTGTAACATGTGTTATATTAGTAAAGCAAAATATTCATTTCTTAATATACAGAAAGGAAGAGAAGAAGTAGTGGACATGCATGCATTCCTCTCTGGTAAAAAACATGTGCTATATAACCACTTGATTTGAACACTTATCTCAGAATCATGGTGTGAGATTGGTATAATTTGACATTTTAGAGTTGGACTTTTAATTCCTCTAAGTAGAGTTCCTCATATAATGATCCAACTTTCATTTATAAATTCTAAGAACTTATTTGATACTGATCTATATGGTTTTACCTTATAGATCCTTTTGCTCCCTTCTTCATTAAATAAGATTGCAGAATATGCTACTAAGTTAATTTTTTATGGTTTTACATGGCTTTGAGATGCTTTCTCTGCATATAATTTTTTATCTTAAGGATGCCAAGAAAAGAGAGAGAAGTGCCCTAATTGTCCTATGTTTGTTGAGTCTTAGTGTTTCTTTCATATTTGTTTTATAATAACTGCATTGACCATAGAAAAAGAGGATGTACAATAGTTAATCCTTATATTCATATGGAGATTATTCTTTCTAAGACCACTTACATGCATCATTTGTTGCTTATTGTAAAATTTTCCCTGTTTTATAACAATGACTTGTTTGTGCAAAAAGTAGGAGTAGATGTTAATCCCTATTGAGACATGAATATAGAAGTAGAGAGAAAACTGGGTGAACTAGTATTAGAGAAGTAACTAAATATTTTTAGATTTACTGTACTACCTATAGGCCATACATTGTATTAGTCACTGTTAATGAGTGAACCAACATTTTGTTTTGATTGTAGGTATGAGATTAATTTCTACATTCTTTATCGATACCCTTTGGTGGTTAGGCCTTTCTATACCAAGCCATGGCATGATGATGCAAAGTTCAGTAACTCATTTGATGTCTTCATTCGAGGTATAGAAGAAAAAAAATAGTTCGTGAAGTTATTTTATTTGTACCTATTTTTTTTCATTTTAGATGTATCAAGAGCTGATAAAGGCCCTTTTACGTGTATCTAATGATGTGTTGTGTTAATGGATAGTCCAACTAGGGATGTGTGCTTTTGCTTTCAGCTTTTTGATTTATCTCATATTTGTGTAATACACATATCATAATTTGCTTGACTGTTGTGTATTCATTTTTCATCTTTCTGTAGGTGAGGAAATAGTTTCTGGAGCTCAACATATAAATGACCCGTAGTTATTGGAAGAATGTGCAAAAGCATGTGGAATTGACGTCAATACATTATCCACATACATAGACTCTTTCAAGTAGCCTTTGTTTATAATGTTCCCTTGTATCATTCTAATATATTTTACTATCAGCTTATTCATCAATCATTGACTTATTTTCATAACTGTAAATCCTTGGGAAGTTTATTTAGAAAATAGGATACTCCAGGACTTTTAGGACGACTGATTTATTAGAATATAAAATTAGCTTTCAAGAACAAATATACAAGGGCTTGAAGATCAAATGATTTTTTATTTGAGTTTTTGCACTTTTTTTTTATAACTGGGTGTTTGAAGTTATGACATTTTTCTAATAAATTGCAATAGGCAATTTACTAATTAGAATGCTAAAGTTAGACCCTAGGAAAGATATATCCAATTAGACCCTGGACACACAGAGAGACTCATATATATTACAACTATCTCTGCTCTATTGTTTGGGTGGATGTGTCATTTGGTTCCATTCTATAATCTCTGTGTTGGCCCAGTTAGAGTTATGTTTTCTCAACTCAATATGAATTTCACAAAAACTGGGTTCTGATTTTTGTATTTTTGTGAGACCATAATTCATGACCGCCACTAAATGCACTTCATTAGAATAACCCTTTTTTTGACATTTAATTGTATAAAAATTAAAGTTGAAGCACACAAAACTTGAAACACAAATTCCTACAAGTAAATGATCTTTCATCAACTAGTAGGATTAGTTAATGAAAGAATCATCTATTTTGCATGATTACCTTTATTTGCTTCACTTGTAGCCTATACACCATTGAAAATAAGTGTTACTTATATATAAGATTAAAAAACACATTGTACAAGTAAAATTATTTGAAATATTAACAAAAAATCTTCTTTAGAAAATATAGTGAATAATGACCTCAAACCATCACGAGTCAGCCTGTCAAGAACATTTTGTATGCACTCCTCATCACTCGAGTACTTCAGATATTTTAGATGCAGAGTGTGCTTCCACTTTTGATATAATATTTTCATCTTATGAAAGTAATAATGTTTAAAGTTTATTTTTCTCATATCAGGTGTATTTGGTTTAGCTCGACCTTTTTCCTTAAGTTTATTCCATTTCTTAGGACTTTCAGGGCTTGCATAAAAATAATCCTAAAAAAAACATGGAAACAAATATTACTTTTAATTTATTACTATCTATGACAAAGTTGAATGTAAATAAAAAAATCCCACTATGTACATAATATTTATGAAACGGAGTATCTGAACCATTCTTCATAACAACAAATGGTTTCTGTTTTCAATAGTATTCCATGACATGGTGGTCCTAAAGACCTAGCACAATAGCCCAACCAAGAAGCCAAATTTTTTTCATGCTCACCAACAGAAGAAAAATATTTTTTAGGAGGTATGAAAATAATTAACTTGTTCCTTGTCCCATTTGTTAGTTTATCTAAATCAACACCTTTATACAATCCTCCTATGCAATTATATTAACAATAAAAAATTTAAAAATTTGAAATATTATTATTTATAATAAATTGCATTGGGCAATTTACTGATTAGAATGCTAAAGCTAGACCCTAGGAAAGATATATCTAGTTAGACCCTGGACACACAAAGAGACTCATATATATTGCAACTATCTCTGCTCTATTGCTTGGGTGGATTTGTCATTTGGTTCTATTCTCTAATCTCTTTGTTGGGCCAGTTGCAGTTATGTTTTCTCAACTCAATATTAATTTCACAAAAAGTGGGTTATGATTTTAATATTTTTGTGAGACCACATTTCATGACCGCCACTAAATGCACTTCATCATAATAACACCTTTTTTGGCATTTGATTGTATAAAAATTAAAGTTGAAGCACACAAAACTTGAAATACAAATTCCTGCAAGTAAATGATCTTTCATCAACTAGTAGGACTAGTTGATGAAAGAATCATCAATTTTGCACGATTATCTTTATTTGCTTCACTTGTAGCCTATACACCATTGAAAAAAAGTGTTACTTATATATAAGATTAAAAAACACATTCTACAAGTAAAATTATTTAAAATATTAACAAAAAATCTTCTTTAAAAAATACAGCAAACAATAACTTCTAACCATCACGAGTAAGCCTGTCAGGAACATTTTGTATGCACTCCTCATCACTTGAGTACTTCAGATATTTTAGATGCAGATTGTGCTTCCACTTTTGATATAGGATTCTCATCTTATGAAAGTAATAATGTTTAAAGTTTGTTTTTATCATATCATGTGTATCCGGTTTAGCTTAACATTTTCCTTAAGTTTTTTTTCATTTCTCAAGACTTTCAGGGCTTGCATAAAAATAATCCTCTAAAAACATGCTACCAAATATTACTTTTAATTTATTACTGTCTATGAAAAAGTTGAATGTAAATAAAAAAATCCCACTGTGTATATAATATTTATGAAATGGAGTACCTGAACCATTTTTCATAACAGCAAATGGTTTCTGTTTTCGATAGTATCCCATAACATAGTTGGTGGTCCTAAAAACCTAGCATAGCCCAACTAAGAAGCCAATTTTTTTCATGCTTACCAACAGGAGAAAAATATTTTTTACGAGGTATGAAAATAATTAACTTGTTTCTTTTCTTATTTGTTAGTTTATCTAAATCAACACCTTTATACAATCCTCTTACGCAATTGTATTAACAATAAAAAATTTTAAAAAATTGAAATATTATTATTTATATTAAATTGCATTAGGCAATTTACTGATTAGAATGCTAAAGGTAGACCCTAAGAAAGATATATCTAGTTAGACCCTGGACACACAGAGAGACTCATATATATTGCAACTATCTTTGCTCTATTGCTTGGGTGGATTTGTTATTTGGTTCCATTCTCTAATCTTTATGTTGGCCCAGTTGCAATTATGTTTTCTCAACTTAATATGAATTTCACAAAAACTGGGTTTTGATTTCTATATTTTTATGAGACCACATTTCATGGCCGCCACTAAATGCATTTCATCATAATAACCCTTTTTTTGGCATTTGATTATATAAAAATTAAAGTTGAAGAACACAAAGCTTGAAACAAAAATTCCTACAAGTAAATGATCTTTCATCAACTAGTAGGACTAGTTGATGAAAGAATTATCCATTTTGCACAATTACCTTTATTTGCTTCACTTGTAACCTATACACCATTGAAAACAAGTGTTACTTGTATATAAGATTAAAAAACACATTCTCCAATTCAAATTATTTGAAATATTAACAAAAAAACTTCTTTAGAAAATACAATGAACAATGACTTCTAACCATCACGAGTCAGCCTGTCAAGAACATTTTGTATGCACTCCTCAGTACTCAAGTACTTCAGATATTTTAGATGCAGATTGTGCTTCCACTTTCGATATAATATTCTCATCTTATGAAAGTAATAATGTTTAAAGTTTATTTTTCTCATATAAGGTGTATCCGGTTTAGCTCGACCTTTTTCCCTAATTTTTTTCCATTTCTCAGGACTTTTCAAGGCTTGCATAAAATTAATCCTAAAAAAACATGGAAACAAATATTACTTTTAATTTATTACTATCTATGAAAAAGTTGAATGTAAATAAAAAAATCCCATTATGTACATAATATTTATGAAATGGAGTACATGAACCATTTTCCATAACAATGAACGGTTTTTGTTTTCAATAGTATCCCATGACATAGTTGGTGGTCCTAAACACCTAGCACAATAGCCCAACCAAGAAGCCAATTTTTTTCATGCTCACCAACAGGAGAAAAGTATTTTTTAGAAGGTATGAAAATAATTAACTTATTCCTTTGCTCATTTGTTAGTTTATCTAAATCAACACCTTTATACAATCCTCTTACGCAATTATATTAACAATAAAAAATTTTAAAAATTGAAATATTATTATTTATAATAAATTGCATTAGACAATTTACTGATTAGAATATTAAAGTTAGACCCTAGGAAAGATATATCCAGTTCGACCCTGGACACACGGAGAGACTCATATATATTGCAACTATCTCTACTCTATTGCTTGGGTGGATTTGTCATTTGGTTCAATTCTCTAATCTCGATGCTGGCCCAGTTGCAGTTATATTTTCTCAACTCAATATGAATTTCACAGAAACTGGGTTCTGATTTCCATATTTTGTGAGACCACATTTCATGACTGCCACCAAATGCACTTCATCAGAATAACCCCCCAAATGCACTTCATCAGAATAACCCCTTTTTTAGCATTTGATTGTATAAAAATTAAAGTTGAAGCACACAAACTTAAAACACAAATTCCTACAAGTAGATGATCTTTCATCAACTAGTAAGACTAGTTGATGTAAGAATCATCTATTTTGCATGATTACCTTTATTTGCTTCACTTGTAGCCTATACACCATTGAAAACAAGTGTTACTTATATATAAGATTAAAAAACACATTCTATGAGTAAAATTATTTGAAATATTAACAAAGAATCGTCTTTAGAAAATACAGTGAACAATGACTTCTAACCATCACGAGTCAGCCTGTCAAGAACATTTTGTATGCACTCCTCATCACTGGAGTACTTCAGATATTTTAGATGCAGACTGTGCTTTTACTTTCGATATAATATTCTCATCTTATGAAAGTAGTAATGCTTAAAGTTTGTTTTTCTCCTATCAGGTGTATCCGGTTTAGCTCGACCTTTTTCCTTAAGTTTTTTCCATTTCTCAGGACTTTCAGGACTTGCATAACATAATCCTAAAAAAAATGGAAACAAATATTACTTTTAATTTATTATTGTCTATGAAAAAGTTGAATGTAACTAAAAAAATTCCCACTATGTACATAATATTTATGAAATGGAGTACCTGAACCATTTTCCACAACAGCGAACGGTTTCTATTTTCAATAGTATCCCATGACATAGTTGGTAGTCCTAAAGACCTAGCACAATAGCCCAACCAAGAAGCCAATTTTTTTCATGCTCACCAACAGGAGAAAAATATTTTTTAGGAGGTATGAAAATAATTAACTTGTTGCTTTTCTCATTTTTTAGTTTATCTAAATCAACACTTTTTTACAATCCTCTTACGCAATTATATTAACAATAAAAAAATTAAAAAATTGAAATATTATTATTTATAATAATATGTGATACATACCTTGTATGTTCTCTGATATATGTGCACTTAAATCAATAGTTGGAATTTTTATAACGGATTTGTAACAGATTTTGCCGTTGCAATTTAGAGTTTTTCTTGTAGTGTACAATTTTTAGTAATCATTGGGGTGACTACAATAATAAAACGTGGCAATTAGTAATTATATATTAAAATACCTAACATATATGCAGTTTATTTCAATTTTTATTCAACCTAAAAATAGAAAAATAAAATAATTCTCAATATTGAGATCAAATTCAAACAAAAAAATTCTATGCGCAAAAAATAATAAAGTGACAATAATAAAATTTATACGAGGAGCATTATGTCTACTATTTAGAATATTTCCACCAATTGGCAAGTAAATATTTATCATTCCATCAATTTGTGAAGAAGGCTATGACTGTCTCTCAAATTGATCTTTATGAATCTCACCAGCGATATTATTAGATACTTCGAATGAAAAACAATGGCAAAAGTTAAATAATTTTAAATCAATAGCATAATACTCTTGTTTTGAAGATACAACAAATAACAGTTCAATGTGAAAAAATTAAATTTTGGTAATTTATAATTCTTACTGGTAAATCTTTTGAAATTTGAGCATTCTCTTGTGATTGTACATTTTTAGAATTATTATTCAAATAAGATTAAGAAGGGAATGTTTTATCTGAATAGGTTGTCTCCGAAATAGTTCCACCCCATTGTAATGATGGTGGTATTTTTCTATAAGTACCTCTCTATTTCTTTTTCGTAACCCTTTTTTTCAATAAAAATAATAAAAAGCAATAGCTACTTCAATTTTAATAACATACTTATTAATAGTTGCCCAAGATACTTTGAAAATAAAAATGTTCATAAACCAAGTAAGACAATTGGTTGTTTGTTCACCATCGAATATGTTATCTTAATGCAAGGCAATAATAGGAAATTTGTATGGGTGAATTTAACATCGGAATAATAGGTTATATTCAACAATTCCAATAAAAAACACACACAATGACATACACATGTTATGGCTCCCACATAAGTGAACTCAAAGCACACCTCTATAATATCACACTTATATAATTTTAACAATTCATTTGTTTGCTGTTAACAAAGCACTCCTCTCTAATTTTAGTCCCATGTATTTGCACTAGTGAACTCAAGGGAAAAAAATAATATAATAGCACCCAATTCATTTGTTTGTTGTGAATTCAAAGAAAAAAAATTAATACTATTACCTACGCAGGCTATGGCTTTGATAATCTTGGACCCATCCTTGTTAATCTAAGGCAAGTTGAAAATTAAGAACAAGGATAAAGACTAGATGTTTATTTGAAACAAAATTAATTTCAGTGTTTTAATTATAATATACTACTATCGAGTTATTTGTTTTTTAATTGGTGCCAATTTTTTTTACCGCCTACAATCATAATAGTTTTTCCAGTATATTAAACCGTCCCCTATTGACAAAAAAAAAAAAAGGAGACATTTATTGAATTCGCCTCAAATTCTCTTACTCTATTTTTTAGGGGACCATTAATTTTATTTGATCCCCTATAATTGTCACCTAATCTCTCTTTTTTGTAGTTTGCAACCAACTTGATTTTCATAAATATATAAAATAATTCTTATTAATAGATAATCTTATTTTCAATACAAATAATTATTAAAAATTAAAATCAGTCATTATAATTTCAAGTA
This sequence comes from Mallotus repandus, assembly GCA_949671775.1. Taxonomy (NCBI): domain Eukaryota; kingdom Viridiplantae; phylum Streptophyta; class Magnoliopsida; order Malpighiales; family Euphorbiaceae; genus Mallotus; species Mallotus repandus. Next base: position 10,157 of record CATIWM010180274.1, read on the forward strand.
TTAAATTATTATAATCCAATTAAGCTAACAAATATATATTTAGTACTCAAAGTAACATATTAATTTTGATAAATATTTAATATTCACAAAATCAATCTTAATCAAATTAAAACAAATTTCATTTAAGATTAACAATAATATTTATTTAGTTAATGAATGATTAAGGGGTTGTTTGGTTGATACTTCAGAATTGGAATCAGAATGAAGGAAAACTGGAAATAAAATGAAAATTTTAAAAAAATGTTTGGTTTACAAAGAAATTAGAATTAATATTAGTAATACATGAAAATACATTAAATAATTATTCTTTTTAATTAATATATTTTATTTCATTGCTTCAGAAAATATATCCTGTTTCATAAATTTTAAGAATATATAACAATATATATATGTGATCAATTTATAATTAGTATGACTTATTAATGAGATTGCTCATAAGTGGAATGGGTGATTTCCATTAATGGGGAATTCATTTCTATTTCTATACAAAATTTTAATCAAAGAATCAGAATCACTCATTTTGATTCTAATTCCTACTTAAACAAATGACACATAAATTAATTGAGCACTATAAGCACATTTTGTATCTTAAATATTGAATGTAAATAAAAATACCAATAATTTCACTGTATTATAATAGGGAGATTCTACATTAACTTTATTTTTTTTTCACCTTAATTTTATTTTGTTTTCATCACTAATGCATAGAACATTTCTGATGATCTAATGGTGGTTATTGATAAGGTAAAATTTATTTTTCAAAAATTAAAGTAATTGTAAAAAGCACCATTACAATAAACTATCCATAAAAACAAATAAATAATTTTAATTTTATTAAAAATTATAAAAAAAAGGAAGTTATCACAAATAAGCTAAAACCTAAAAAAATTATCAAAAAGCGTGGACTTTTAATTCTTTCAAAACTAATTTTTCCAAGTGAAATTCTTTCAATTATGGATCTTTTCATTGTTCCGTTTTTATTTTCACATTCTTCTTCTCATTATGCCATTTTATTCACGTTTTCTTCTCATCCTTCAAACGCTTACCCTCTTCTTTTTTTATTTTTTTTTCAATTGACCAAAATCTTCTTCCTTTCCAAGACTACTCTTGGCGGTGGCGACCAATCTCTATTTTTTTTATTTTTTTTAGTTTTTTATGGTATGGACATTATGGTATGACTCACTCTCTCTGTATTTATAGGATAACTTTGAAGGAGATGATGCAACGCAAAGCTTATAAAGCGTGGCCCTCGTCCTATACATCACCAGAATCGTCGACAATAGTTTAGTTGAAATCCTCCCCTTGTTAGACAACTTATTCAAGTAATTGAGTGAAATATATAGATCATTAATAAAAATAATTTACCATTTTGAGTGAAATTTTATTTTTATATAATAAACTGTTGTTATATATCTTATTTTATCATTAACTAAATAAAACTGATATGATTTTCAAAAGTTATACACAATAACTTGTGTTGACCTTGGCAATAAATCAACTCTTGATTTTGATTTTAACAAACTTAATTTTTAGCATTTAATATGTTTGTTTAAGTGTGTATTGGACGACAAAATGGTGAAGAAACATCAAAGAAATATAACTCTGGACATTGGTCCCGAGTATGGTCACGACCCGGATTGTATTTTGGAAGAAATATTAATTTTTTCAAGACAGTGTGCAAATCTTAGGTCCGGTCCCGATCGGGACCTGGACCGGGACCAGAAGATCCACCCGAGACAATTTTTAGCAAAATCTACATATTTTAGCAGTGCATGTCCTGAGCACTGGTCTCGACCAAGACTTAAACCGAGGTTGCATATCCCGATCAGGATCATGCTTGTCCCGACCGGGATTATGCTACACGAACGAGATTAATTTCAGCAAAATTCTTCATTATGAACCAGAACAAATCCCGATCCAAGTCCCGACCACGAAGGTGCCCCTGACTAGTGCAGAGTTCAAACTCAACGACTATAACATATATATTTTTGAATATCTTGACCATGACTGATGAAATCTCGACCGGGAGCTGACAAATTACAGCTAAAAGGTCCAAATAACATTCAAATGGTGTTTGAATTTGTTGGAAACAAAATTATTGTTTCTAACAACTATAATTGAATTGCTCAAGTATAAATATAACCTCTGAAAATCATTTAAAGCTTAAGAAACTTGATTATCTATTTTATACTTCAAAGGCATTCAATTAAGCTCTAATTTCTCTTTAAATTCATTTTATTATTTCATAAACTCTTGTGAGAGTTGGTGAGTGTTAGAATAAATATTCTTGTTTTTCTATTTTCTGGATTTTGAGAAAAAGGGAAGTGAGATTCTATTCTAAAGGAAATGGTTTAAGTGTTTAGCCATTAAAACAATTCGGATTTGGTTTAGAGTAAACCTAGAAAACTCTTAATTGTAAGGTTATAAGAGTGAGCCTTAAACTCTTGTGTAATCTCAATCTTGTGAATAAGATTGTGGGTGATTGAAAATCCTAACTTAGCGATAAGTTAGGTGGAGACGTAAGATTGTTGAGAATCCGAACTCCTTAAATTATTGTGTTTATCATTCTTCCTTCTCAATATTCTTTCAATTCTTACTTATTTGTTTTAAATTTTGATTTCTATTCGATAGCCCTATTGACCCTCTTCCCCTTCAGGCATTTTCAACTTGACTATAACAAACAACAAAAAATCAAAATTGAAAACAATAAAAAACAACAAACAACAAGAAAAATAACAATTGAAAACAATAAAAAAAATCAGAACAACAAAAAACAAAAATTGAAAATAACAAAAAAACAACAAAAAATCTTATTTTTATTATTAATACCATTAAAAGCAAAAATTTTATTGAAAAGAAAATAATGAGGATATTTTTAAATATCTCATTTAAAATTTTTGAATATCTCATAAGAAATTAAGCTAATTAAATTAAAAATTATAATTATATAAATACATACGATCAACTTCAATTAAGAGAAATCTAAAAAATAATTTTAATAAAAAGTCGCAAAGAAAGTTCCATAAAGTCAAAAAAAATAAAAAATGGAAACATAAAACTGAAAAATAAAAGTTTAAAATTGATAAAAAAAAACACCAAGCCGAGAATGATAACACATGGATCAAATGAGTCAAAATTTCCTTAAAAAAAGCCCATACGCATAGAACAAAGAGTGTAATTGAGAAGGCAAAGCCCATTGATTCCTTCGTTCAAATTTGATTGGGAATTTACAAAATCAGACACTTTTTTTAGTTTGTTTACAGTAATTACCCTATCTTTTATATAAATTATAGGAGTGCCTATTTTAGTTTTCACGAGTGCTCTATTTTTTGTTTTATTTTCAAGAGTGCTCATTTTACTTTTTTTTTTAATTTTCTTTGTTTTTTAATTTTATTAATTGATTTT
>CATIWM010180296.1:0-10001 GCA_949671775.1 Mallotus repandus
TTTTTATAGTCTCCAAGTAGCGACCACATTCCTCCAAGCTATCAACAAAAAGTGCTTGTCAATAATAATGATTTTAAAGTTGTTTGATACTTAATATAATAGAATCACTAGCAACATTAATCCAACTTTCTGTGATTGACAGTTCCAAAATGTCAAGAAAGCATGTTAATGGGTGTTAAATAACAAACCAAATCAAAATATATTAAATTTAAGCTAAATTAAGAATGTAGAGAAAACCATAATATAGCATATGGGGAACTCTTAGGCTCAAACTCATATTCAACAATATCCTATCTTTAGCAGATATATCATTTGTCAATAGGGAAAAATGTGCAGTATACCTCCAAGCTCATAATAGAGTACAATTATGAAGTAAAGCTGTTTTAGTGACTTCAAGTAAAAACTTGAAAACATCCTCCTAAAAACAATAAGAATAATGAATGATGTATTTTCAATTCATAAAGACAATAAATCAAATATTCATATCTAGAAGGAACAATAGAAGAAAGGCTTACAACATGAATAATCAACCATGTTAAGGATCAATAATTTGCTTGGCGTCATTCTAAGTATGCTAGTTTTAACTATCTTAGTTTTTTTTCTCATTTGTTTTATGTGTGCATCACTAAAAGAATAACTTTTGGATCAGTTCTTAAAGAATTAAAATTTTCCTAATTAAGCTGGTGCTAGCAAACAATCATCTAGGCATATGTTATCTGATCTTGAATCGGGAAATACAGAGAAAAAATCATTCTTAAATATTTCTTGTCTGATGAATGCAACTTATACATTAATTAGCAACCAACATTGGTCGAAAGAGATGTTCAATGAAAGATTTGGCATATGTGGCATGCTTGTTACAAGTGTAATTTGAATTCCTTGTTGCTCTCAGTATTAATCAGTTTTATAAGTGATGTGCAGCACCATTAGTGATCCTACAGTGAAGAAAGTTATAGAAAAACTTGCAAGTTTTGATGCCAAGAATGGAAGGCAATTTGAGCATATTACTCACTAAAAAAATCCTGGAAAGACACCGTCTCCTTTACCTATTTTGCCAGTAAATTAAACCTAAAAATCGTGATTTTATTAAATTAAACCACAACAACACCATCATCACCACAAACACAAACATATATATACATATAAAGGAAGGTAAGGTACATCTATAGAAAGAGGAGTCATAATCGTAAGCTTCATCTTCTTTGTTGATATAAGACTTATTGCTAGCAGATTTCACCATTACTATAACTATTATTAAATTCACGTAATCAATAACCATCACAATACCACGGACCTAATGCAAAATTGAGTTGATAGAGACAACTGAATCTGAGCTGCGACTCAACCGGATAAAGGTCCGACGGGCTCAATCCAGAAAATGAAGAAGAGAAAAGAAAGCCAAATGAAATAAAAGTAAAGGGAGGGCGTTTTTCCTTTTAATTTTTTCTGTTTGGAGGTTTTGGGGAAATGCCGAATGAAAGAAACTAAGGAAGAAGAAAATAAGGTGTTGTGTTGGTGAAAGGAAGGATGGAAAAAGAAAGTTATAAGTAACCAGTGGCATTAACCTGATAGACAGTTAGTAACCTACTACAGGAGGTAAAATATTCATTTGTACTGATGCAAACGTTTCTACTGTAGCAAGAGCCTATACTTTTATACTTTTATATTTTTATATTTGAATTATTCCGTTAAAATTTTAGTTTCTATATTTTAACATTACATCTAATTAAGCCCTTATAAAATATATAATTCACTCTCTATTTCTTTAAATTATACTAAATAAACCCTCACAATTTTATTTAAATTCTTATTTTTAAAATTTTTATCTTAATTCTTAAAATCTTAAAATACATATTTTTTCTTTATTTTCTTATATAGTTAAAATGTGGGTAATTTTTTTATAATAAATTTCTATTAATAAAAAGAAACATATAATCTTAAAAAATATGTATAATAGAAATTCAATTTAGATATATATGATAAATATTTCTTTTATCTATTTTGATCTAAAATATTTTAATTAATCATTAGCATTTATATACCTAATTAATAAATATGTAATATCGATAATGTTTTTTTTACTAAAGTAGCCAAATAAAACTATTAAGAATTTAACTTATTATTTTTATGAATTTTCTTATCTCATTAACCTTTAAGTCATTTAGTTATAAGTTAAGATTTTTAATTTGGTGATTAAAACTTTTATAAGTCATTTACTAAATAAAAACATTAAATAATATTATAAATATTTCCATATTTATGCCAATTGATAGATGAATTTCATAAATAAAAGCATTTGTATCTTAATTATACGTATGAATTATTGTAGCTTTAAAGTTACATAAATTATAAAATATTTGGTTAATAAAGAAATTTGGTTATTATAATTTTTTTTATTAAATCTTTAAATTTTAAGTAATGATGATCTAAAATTTAGATTTATCATGTGTTAAAAAGTTGCATTAATTACATATTTAATTACAATTTTAAATTAGTGAAACACAAATTTTTTAATCCTCTACACCACTAATAGCTAGCTAAAATATTTTTGAATCAAAAGGATGACAAATATATATATATATATATATATATATATATATATATTAAGTATTATACACATTTTTATTAATAAAAAAATTATAAGAAATTGATAATCTATATTTTTAACTAGATAGAAAATGAAAGAACATGCATTTTAGGATTTTAACAATTAAGTTAAACAAAATTTGAAAATAAAGATTTAATTAGCTAAATAGAAAAATTGTAAGGACTTAAGCAATGTAATTTAAGAATATAGGGAATCAATCGTATAATTTGTAAGGATTTAATTGGATATAACATTAAATATAGGAACTGGAAGAATTCAATGTAAAAACAAAATACAAAAAAATGAAAAAAAATAGGAATCCACCAGAACAAAATTGAAAGATAGGACTCAGTTGAAAAAAACCGAATTAGAAATAAAAAAAAAACAAACGTCTTTTGCCACTGCATTTAAAAAAGATAGTTGTGCAGTTGAACAAATAGCAACGTAAAACTATTTTGTAGTTAAGAGAAATAGAAAAAATAAATACCAAATAACATACTTTCATTTTTCTTTCGTGCAATATAGTAACACTAGAGACTGAGGTCAGAAGTATGCTGTCCCCATGACAATAACCCTTACCTAAATGATACATGTTCAGACCCGAAAATGAAAACCATAAACATGAACTCCCATGGGCCAGTTGCTTTTATCCCTTTTAGTATTCTAGACTAAAAAGAAATAAACGAAATTCTAATAAAAGGTCAGCCAATCAAGCATGCATGGTATCATGATTAAATCTTGCTCTACAATTCACTGACTGCCTTTGTCATGCATTCATCTATACTTCCGATGCTGTTATCCTACAGTAACATAAAGGGAACACATTACTAAAGGGTAAATTCTATGAACAATCACAAAACTTTACACTTAATAATAAAATGATACCATAACTTTAATTTGTATCTTTTCAATTACTTCACTTCAATTTAGCTTTCATAGGGAAGTCACTCACTCAATTCTGGCTATATTTTGATAATGTGGCTACCGGAGTTGCTATGACATCTCCCACATCATTGTAAAAAAACAAGATAATTTTTAATAGTTAGGATAAATTGATATTAGGGAAAAATTGAAATATAATAACTATTAAAAATTACCTTGGTTTTTACGATGAAGTGACTTAAGATGTGGTAGATGACGTGACAACTCCGGTAGCCACATCATAAAATATGGTCGGAATTGAGTGAGTGACTTCACTGTGAAAGTTAAATTAAAGTTAAGTCACTGAAAAGATACAAATTGAAATTATAATATCATTTTGTACTCAAATATAAAGTTTAGTAACTGTTCATAGAATTTACCCCATTGCTAACAGTTCCACTAGAGATAAGGGACTTGTAGCTTGGTAAGTTATGCAAGAAGAAGAAGGATAACAAAAACATGCTTGTGCACTGTACTTTTAAATCAAGAAAGGGGGCTAATGAAATAGCTGCAACAATTATAATAGTAACAGAAGTTATTATGAAAATAAGGATCTCAATCTTCATCATGCATTTCCTCCAAATTTCACTCGTTAAGAACCAACAATTTAAGATGACACAACATTCCTTATATTCAACACAGACACGACGCAACCAATGGAAGCATTCCTCAGTTACAAATTAAATTACAGATACAGTTACTCAACCAATCACTTCCTATGTATATAAGCAATGGGCAAAACCATATATATAGATGAACCATACAATGTTTAGACTTGTTGTGGAGTAAAAGCCTCTCAATCCATCTAGTATTAAAATGTGGCCCTAACCGGATTTGTAGCATCCAGCCTGACAACTAATTTAAAAGAATGGCCTCTCACTATGATTCAGTTTGGCCTAAATCCTTTTCCATTTATTGAAATATTTATTTCTACCTCTAGGCCATAAATTAAATTTCATAGTAACAAACTGCACATTAATGGTGGGCATGCAAACTTTGCAAACATATCATGCACAAATTGTCTGTAGGCTGGAGTAATATATTACACCATGCTAATAAGCATCTATTTTCCAGACCTAGGAAAATAACTCCAAGCTAGTAAGTATCTATTTTCACCTGGTTTCTAAGAGACAAATTACTAGAGAAATAGGAATAACCCATTTTTTTCTCCCTGCACTTTTATTGTTTTTTGACTCTTACTTCTGCACTTTTATTTATATAAATTTAGTCCTTACACTTTTATTATTCATGCATTGAATCCCTACACTTTTATTTTGCCATACATTGAGTCTTTGATTTAAAATTAATACACTTTTATTTTGTTGTACATTGGGTCCTTAAAGAACCCAATTTGTGACGAAATAAATGTGCAGGGATTAAATCCATATAAATAAAAGTGTAAGGGTAAAAGCCAGAAAACAATAAAAGTGCAGGCGGAAAAATGTGGGTTATTCCAGAGAAATATATCAAACTGTCTGCACCTATATACCTTAGTGCCATGTGTCTGCTTGCCTCTGCTACATGTGCATGGTGAATGAATAGTCATTAGTCACCGGCCTCAAATCCACATCAACATAATAACAACATTATATAATACAATCTCAGGCGCACCCAATTCCAGGTCTTAAACACGAGTCCGGGATCACTGTTCTAATACAATGTCAACAAGTCCACAGGCCTCGAGAGTGTTGGCACCCATGCACACGTGTGGATTTGTAAATGGGGTTGAACCCATGTAATACAAAACCAATTGACTTGTGTTAAAATCCAATCTACACCACTTATAAACCCTTTATTGCTTTGCACTTTTTCAACGTGGGATTCCAACATGTACAAACCTAAAAACAATGTAAAGCGTAATATTCCACCAATCTTCATGGCTATAAACCAACACAATGAAAAGGAGAAGAAACAATTCTAACTCAGTCTTCCATCAGTGGATTAATTTTACTCTTCCTTGTTCATCACTTAAAGTCTAATTTATTACTTATCACGTGGAAAAACTTTAGTTTGCATTTTCCTACATCTCCTCCTAAGTTTTAGTTCCTGTCAAGATCATCTACTAGGGATTGGGAATCAATTCAACTAAGTAAGCTTTATACCAACAATAATCATCTCCTATTCAGTTTACCAATTCATGAATCTGAAGTTCTTTTCTCATGTTGAAAAGAAAAACACAAATTCATTTTTATGGGTAATAGCATACAAATTAATGACCCAAAGGTCAGTTCATTCAATCAATAACACATTGTCGGCAAAATTAAATGTGGCTAAACATTTCAAGTAAAGAAACATAGTTCCTTAAATTTCAACTAAGAAAATAAACTTTATAAATCGACAAATTATAAGCACTGTAAGGCATATGATGAAGTGAAAAAGAAGTGACATGAGGCTCTTCATTTTTATTTTAATTCTAGCATCTGAAGTATCATAGAAACAAATGTAATGTTCTGTAACGCTTGTAGTTATCTTTTTCCCAACCATATAAGGATAAGGAAGAAAATTAAATAAAAGAACCACAGATGCCAGCACATTCTTAAAATAATCCTCCTGGTAAAACAATAGAGCATTATACTATTAGGCTTCTCTTTCTTTTCTGTTTCTTTCTACTTTTACTGAACAATGCCCATTTATTTTTAATCAAGATTACACTTCACATGCTAAGAGATGATATACGAGAGTAAAGAGCCAGTAATATCCTCGCAAACTTGGTAAATATTGTAGAAGTTGAAGTGCCTAAAAGGGAAAAAAAAGATTTGGAACATCCAAAAAGGTTACCGGACATGAATCAGAAAAAGGCTTTTACTCATTCCATCACAACTTTGGCCCCAACAGCTTTCATCTTCTCAATTATTTGCTCAGCTTCTTCCTTTGATACTCCTGCTTTCAACACTGATGGTGTCTTCTCCACCAATTCTTTGGCTTCCTTAAGACCCAAATCTGTAAAGCTCCTAACCTCCTTGATTATCTTAATCTTTGAAGCTGCTTCATACGATTCCAATTTCAATTCAAAAACAGTCTTCTCTGGTTTCTTCTCTTCCTCAGCAGCCGCAGCCGATGCTTTCATTGCCATTCCAGCCAAACCAGTAGCGCCACCCTTCAGAACACCAACATTCGGCAGTTCTGTCAATCCCTTCTTCTTCATTATAATAGAACTTAGTTCAGCAACTTCGACCAATGTGAGTCCTGCTATTTCATCAACAAGATTGAAAACGCGTTCGGTAGGAGGGCTGCGATGCTCAGTAGGATCAAAAGTTGCAGGATCAAAATCAGCTGGGAGCATCCTATGATCAATTTCTACCTCTTCTTCATCATCATCATCTTTCCTTGCAGCTTGAGCATAGCCCCGGGACAACAACCCATTCAAACTCACTAAATTCAACTGAACCAATGGGGAAAATGAGGGTTTTTTAGAAACCCCAGTTGTTAAATGATGCCGCAATCTTAAAATCAAGCTCATTTCAGCAAAAGACAATTCCTTCAATCTAAAAGACCAATCTATATGGAACCCATTTCCGGAACTTTCATTTGAGTAACCATATGACCTGAAGAACGCACAGAAATTTTTTTAAAAAAAGGAAAAGGAAAAAATATGCATAAAAAAGATTCAATAATCACATAGATTTGCGATAAACCAATAACAGCCCATTAATACATATGAACCTTAGATTCATGATTTCAAGTTCAAAAATGCTTTGTTAGTGCAATACATAATCAATGAGTTCACAAAATCAAAGGCATGCGAAGAACCACATAGAGCGAAGAATAAAGGCGGAAAAAACATAGAGAGAATGAGCGACAGTTTGAGAACTCACCTTTTGCAGTAGGAAGTGAAGGGTGTTGAGGAAAGTTGGTGTAGGGTTCCGGTGACTATTCCGTCGCCGGCCAGCAGGGTGGAGGCAGAGTTGTTGTTTAGGAGTTTGGAGGCGTATAAAAACAAACAAAAGGGCGAACTGAAACTCGTATCAGGCGCTACTAATAAAAACAGGAGGATCTTGTTCAAAAAAAAAAAAAAAGGAGGATCAACAAAACGGTGCCGTATTCAATAAAATGGCTTCCATACACCAATAACCTTCTCGGCTGTCCGAGCTTTGACTATCTCCAACTTTATTCCTTCATAATTGAGCCCAATTTAAACTTAGGATTATAATCGAATCAAGCCAAGATATAATTAGTTCATATTGGATTAATTACATTCACGGTATCCAAATTTATACCAAATTTCTATTAAAGACTCAATTTTTATTTTGTTATTTAAAACTTTTCAAGTGTCCGCCTGAGTCTCACTAAAGTGCCTCCTCTCATAATCCGGTGGGCGGTGACCACGTGGATGCTGACGTGGCCTCCATGCTTGGAAAAATTTTAAGTCCCCAAAAAAGCACTTGTTAGACGTGGCCCACTACACTAATATCCCTCCTAAAGCTTCCCAAGGAAGCTTTGCACCCCTGAAATGAAAAACACAAAAAAAGATTAAAGCCATCTCTTTTACAAATCTAAAATGCAACTCATAGCTCCAAAAAACACAAAAGTTAAACATATTGAAAATCTAACTTGCATTTATAGTGGACGAATCGCACATGAAAATAACCCATCGTTAACCAAATAATCCAATTAAAAAAAATCAGCATTAACTAAATAATCCATAACTTAACACTATCATTTTCAAAAATCACAACAAATACACAACCTACTAAAATAAGAAGCCTTCATTTTTACCCACGCATTTTCACTCAACACTATCATTTTCACCCATGCATAAATTCCCTCTCCTTTCGGTTTTCTCCTTCTTTATGCCTCCCTCAAATCTCTCAGAGCATGACCGACAAAGATGACTGACTTAAAGTCGCCATCAACGATGACACTCTCCTCGTTCTACTCCTAAGGGTTTCCGCCACCGCTAGATCCAAGCCGTTCAGATCATCCGCCTTTGCCGCTGCAACACCTGCTATCACACCCGTACTCTACTATAGGTACATTTGCATACATATTGCATTGCATTTATATATATTGGCTGAGTTTAAGAATAAGTTAGTAGATATATAGTTAGACTAGTGTATCGGGTTAAGCCGTGATTTGTACTCGATCAAACAGCGAGAATTTTTAAATTTTGATGTAACTCGAAATTAGTAAAATTATGAGAACAAAAGGGATTAGGATTAAAAATAAAGTAAAGAGTGAGATTTAAAAAGTTTAGGATGATTTGGACTCAATTGAAACAAATGGGCGTGCTTAATTGCACAATTGAAAGCTAGAGGTTTAATAGTAGAGAAAACCATTTCATTAAGGATTAAAATAGATATTTTACCTTTGATATATCCAAATTTGGTCTGGAATGTTCTTCATTTCGTGGACTTTAGGCAGACTTAGTGGTTAAGAAAATAGAAAGAAAAGAAAGAAAGAGAAAAGAGAAAGAAGTAGAGAGAATTCTGATTTCTGAAATTTAAGTTGATCTTTTGCAAGCTAAATCAAGAAGTATAAAGCAATTTCAGGCTGGAATTATCATCCTTGAAGGCTGTATTGATCCATTTGGTGCTGGGAAAGGAAAGGATAGTGGTGGTGCAAACTGAACCAAAACGGTGAACTGGTTGAGTTTATTTTGGAAAGCTATTTTGTGAGTAGTTATTCAAGCCTTTTAAAGACTTTTTATGACAGCTATAAAATGAGTATTTTAAGTGATGTTTAATGAGCCTGGATTGATGTATTTAAATGATTTGAATTCAGCTTGTTATACTTGAATTATATAAGTTAATTTAAGCTTTAAAGGTTTCAAGTAAATGAATTAAATGTGTTAAATCTATATGCTCTGTTTTGTGAGCTGAATTGAGATTATTTTTATTACTTGGTGATTGAAATGAGCTTATGCTCAACCTGATTTCACTTCTTGAACTATGGTGAATATTGATTGATTTTGAATGGTTATTAAACCATAAATGTGATAATGTTTTTTTTATTGATTATTTGGTGAAAATGATATTTGGTTTGTATATTACCAACCTATATGAGTTGTTGGATGTGCTGAGATTATATATGCACATTTGAGATTGTGTTGGTTGTTATTGCGCAATAAACAACAGGGCACTTGATTGCAGGACGGTGAAGGTAGAAGGGTCATTCCGTGTTAATGTAGTCGAAGGGTTAGCCTTCAAGTGTGCCTAGAGATTGAATTGGTCATGGCCTGTATGTTATGGCGTGGTTGTGATGCTTGTTTGGGGATGGTTAATACGTATGAAAGGTTGTATTAATGTTTGTAAAGGCATATGTTTTACTTGAATAAACTTTGAATAAGTTAAAAGTAAGAATGGCTTTGATATTTCAAGTCGATTACAATTTAATTTTAATTACTTATTATACTGATTTGAGATAATTATTATATTTGGTTTAGCCAAATTGTTTTCTGCTTGGAATATCTATTCATTGAGTATTTTTGTACTCATTTTACTCTGTTTTATAAAAATTTTCAGATAGAGAGGCTTGATAGTTGGTGAACAAAGTC
>CATIWM010180362.1:0-10400 GCA_949671775.1 Mallotus repandus
TATATATATTTTAAAATCGAATTGAACCAAACCAAATTCATTCGATTTAAAATTTCAGTTTGAACTATAGATGAGCTTTTTTTTTAGTTTAATTTTAATTTAATGAAATTGGATCTAAATTAAGTTTAAAAAAACTTGTTAAGAGTACACATTTTTCAAGATGAATAAAAATTCAAATGAAAAAAAAAAGTCCATAACAATTAACAAAGTAGTAAAATATTACATATCCATGAAAAAATTTAAAAATGGCAAAAGTACAAATACGAAAATATGAAAAATTTTCTAAAAAATATAAGCAGCAAATAAAAAAAATATCAATATGATTTAAATTTTAGCTTTTTTAATCTTTAAAATTTAATTGTCTATCAAATTCAAAGAACACAAAAGTGCAATTAATCAACAATATATTAAAAATCAATTTAATTGATCATCTCTCTCTCTCTCTCAAGAGAAAAATATTAGTGAAATTTAGAAAAATTAGATTAAGAGCCTCTCTCTCTCTCTCTCTCTCTCTCTCTCTCAAGAGAAAAATATTAGTGAAATTTAGAAAAATTAGGTTAAGAACCTCTCTCTCTCTCTCTCTCTCTCTCTCTCACTCTCTCTCTCTCTCACTCACTCAAGAGAAAAATACTAGTGAAATTTAGAAAAATTAGGTTAAGAGTCCCTCTCTCTCTCTCTAAAATTAGGTGAAAAGGAGGTGGAAAAAAAAGAGTATATAGGAAAAGAGAAAAATACTAGTGAAATTTAGAAAAATTAGATCAAGAGCCTCCCTCCCTCCCTCCCTCCCTCACTCAAAATTTTTCTAAAAAATATAAGCATTAAACAAGTAAAATTTTCTAAAACAAAGCAAAAAATTAATATACATACCTTTTTCCATAATTCATCTTTCATAAACGCTAATGTGGTGAATTTTTAAATATAAAATTCTTTATTTTCAACAAAAAAATCATAAAATTCTTCTACTTCACTTCTTTCTTATTGCAACACAATAATTTTTTTTGAATGTTACATTTGATTTCTACTAGCAGATCTATTTTATTGAAATAATTTAATTAATATATTTAAATTATTTATGTTGTTCATACTTTAAAATAATTAAATAAAATATCTATTAATTTACTGTTGCATATTTAGAACTAGTTAATATATAAAACCTTAGGTGCTTGGCCAAGCATGTAACCACCAAGCTATATACAAAATCGTGTCAACAAGTGTGCTTCTGTACACAATCGCCTCCTTCCCATTCCGCCATTTCAAATGGCAAACTTTATTTTTTTAATAAATATCAAACCACAATCTAAGAATTTATTTAAAAAACACTGCAAAATACAAATATCACAAAATGGGGGAAAAAACATAATTTTCACCCGTAAAATCAGCCATTGTGGAAAGTACTCACTCACACACACACACATATATGAATCAAACAATATGTGCATACTTTCCATAATGAACCCTGGATCAAAGTATTTGCCATGGAGATTTATGAGTTATGATCGTTGGCATAGATTATGTTCTTGGACTATTCACCATATAGGTTTAACTATGAAAATATAAGAAAAAATTCACCACTTATTGACAATGTTACAAGCATCCTTTATTTTTCTGGCAGCAATATAACATTTTACATAATGTCAAAGTACAGTAATTCAAACAAACATTACAGTAACTAACACTGGCGTTCATCAAACAAGAACATCATCATTTTTACTATTTCAACTATCAAGAAGTAATATAAGGCTTACATGCATAGGGTGCAGTAATTCAAACAAACATTACAGTAACCAACACTGTGGCGTTCATCAAACAAGAACATCATCATTTTTAGTATTTCAACTATCAAGAAGTAATGTAAGGCTTACATGCATAGGGTGTAGCCATATACCAAGAGACAGTCAGAGTAAATTCCATATGCAAATGGAATCATTCTATGTCTCTTGATCTATAATTAGACTCCCGCTAAGGCAAGTTTCTTTCCACTATGAACATATCATTAAAAAACCTGCCCCTTATTGAACCGTGCTCTCCTCGTCTCATACTAACGCTGCAACACCAACAAAAGCACCATGTCATCTAGGACAAAAAAAAAAAAAACAGAATATTTCCGTTACTAAACAGATTTGGCTATTACTAAACAAGAATTTCTTGCAGTGTAGGCTCATGTGCTTTCACCAAATCTAAATCATATTCCTTTGGATTACTCCCAAATCTCAAATCTGGAAGTGATTTTTCAATATTTCATAGGTACTACCTTGGATCTAAACTAAGACAAACAGATCTCTGAATAATAAATTTACATGGAACATTAATCTAGATTAAAGAATTTAGATTAAGTTCATGAATTAATACAAGTTAAAAGCCTTACATGGGCACCCATGAATACAGTTCCAAATTCATTTTAACAAAGCTCTAATTTTACATTCACAGATCCAACAATTCATGAATCTAATCTACTAAAAAAATAAAAGATTCATAAATTTCAAGATTGCTCGTATAACAATGGACTAATTAAAAAAATTACTTCATAAACGCATATCATAATCAGGTGGAGAGCATCAAAGTGACAAGAAAATGGAGATCTGAGGATACGTATATACCTGACTAAGAGGATGACAGATCTGGCGAGGAATATTAGAACAAAAGAGGGGAAGTAAGGGGATTAGTCAATGGAAACCACTGGCATGGGGGGTGTAGGAAAGATCAAAAATTACAGTCTCAACTCAACTGTAGTAAAAAGATCTTTCCCACACTCCCATGCCGATTGCTCCCATTGAAGCTTTGCACTTCCTCAGCACATTTCCAACCGATTTCTAACCTTTGTTGCCGCTGTTGGAGTGGTTAGCCGCCTCTTTTATAGAGAGGAAAAGGAAAGTGATAGGAAGAAGGACGCGTAGTTGAAGGAAAGTAACAGGAAGCATCGCGTGTTCTTCTCCGAATCTCTATGTAATTTTTGCTTTTTATCTTGACCTTCGACCAGCGGTCTTTCCAAATAAATAAATAATAATAATAATAATAATAATAAAATACATGAGCAACTATGGATCCATAAATACATAAGTGGTCCACAAATATAAGCCCATATAGTAAAATAAATGGTTCTCTACATAAATAAGCCAAAAGTAAAAAAAAATCTTTCAAAAAAATATTAATAAAAAAACTTTCAAAAATATTTGAAAAAGTACAAAAAAAATTATCCTGAACTTTGAATCTTAATCAACTTTCACCATGTGATTTGAATTCTAACAAACTAGTACCTTATATTTCATTCCATTAACAAATCACGGCAAATGAGCTGAAATCGTTAATAATGCTGACGTGGTATGGGATAAAAAGGTTAGTTCACTTAAATTTATTATTTTAATTATTTTTTAGAAATATTATTTTAATTAAAAAAACATAACAACTAAAAAAAGTTTCTCTTTTTTTCCAATCGTAGCAATCCTAGAATCCCTCTTTGCATCGTTCTCCTCTTCATCACCGCCATCCTTTCTTCTTCTTCTTCTTCTACTACTTCTTTAGCAAATATGTATGCGAAGCTCCACCATGCTTGATTATCAGGTTATTTTGTGTTCAAAAAATTTTAAATAATAATAATAAAACTTTATCATGTCCTGTGTTAAAAGGACTCTAGGTATTTTTATAAGAGAGGAAGTTTTTCTTTTCAAGAAAGGGGAGAAGGCTTTTGATGTAGGAAAGAAAAAAAGAGAGGCTTTTCTTTGCTAAAAAAGAGGGAGAGGCTTTACGCAAAAAAAAAAATATATATATATATATATTTTTCTTTCTTCTAATTTTCCATGTACCTTGATTGAAAAGACAAGTAATATCAATTAAGCCAGAGATCAAAATATCAAGTTTGCAAATTCTATTCCAACAACAATACGGTGAACAAATCCATTCTAAGGGGAATCAATACTGCATTCAACATTTCTCATCTATTCTTTTATTTTTATTTTTATTTTTATTTCATTTCTTTATTCTTATTTCTGTTAATTGTTTTGGGATCCATTCTAATTAATTTCTTTTGTGGTTATTTTGTTTTCATGGATGGAGTTACATGAACACGTGAAAAACTACACAACCCAAGAACAAGGACCGAAAATTACCATCCATGGAATGTCATGGATTAGACTTTGTATTTGAACATAGATTTTAGTTTTTTTTTTAATTATTATTTTGTGTTATTTTTATTTATTTGGTTTATTGGGTTGTATTTAATTTTTTTAGTTCGTACGTAGATTATTGTAATAGTCCCAATAGTAAAAATAGTGGAATCCTGTGTGTGTGGCATTTTTTTTTAATTAGGTTTAATTTGGTAAAACTCCAATAAAATCAATAGTGACTTTAGATTAATTTTAGGTTGCATATAATTAAAATTAGGGTTAGAAAATCACAGAATATTTGTGTTGATTTATAATTTGCTTTATTTTTATTATTTGGGCTTGTTTGTATTTTAATTTATTTTGACCCCCAAGCCTACGTTAGGTATTAATTCATTAAATAATAGGCCTCTAAATTGGTTTTAGGTTTTAATTAACTTTAAAATTAATTTAGGCTTATTTAGGTTAAATTGGACTTAGGCCCATTTTATTTAATAAAATAAATTTAGACTTAGCTCAGCCCATTAAATTATTTTTTTTAAAATAAATAGATTTAAGATCATTTCATTTAAATTAAAATAAGTAGAATTAGACCCATTAAATTAAATCTATTTTTCTTTTAAAATTTGGTAGACTTAGGCCTACTTTTTAGAATTAAAATATAGGCCCACCTTCAATTTTCATTTTACTTGTAAATAAAATATAGATTTAGCTAACTTAAAATCAAATGTAGTTTAGATTTAGGGACGTTATGCCTTGAATGCATTTTTTATGTGCTTTTCATGGATTGGTTGCCTTAGGGTTAGATGGATGTTGAAAATAGGGTTTAAATGAAATTGCATGTAATTAGAGTATAAGATAGTAATTCATAAACTAATTTTAAAGAACACGAGACTAAAAGAAGTTGGTATTCCGTTCCCAGAATTTCCTAGTTGTGGTGGTAACTTCTTTTAGAGAATTGAGTTACCACCACCATCGATTTGTCCCAGTTATTACCCTAGGTGGCAACTCCTCATCTCCACACCATGTCTTTATGATATGGTTAGTGTGTTCCCTGGAGCTCTGAGCTCAAATAGTGTTGTGGTTACTAAGATCTTGGACGCGCGCTAAACCCCGCCGTCTACAGACACCTTCTTCCTTTTTAGCTTTGCTCATATATGTGGAAGATGTTATTCTTACTGGTGATTCAGAATCAAAAATTCAAGCTACCAAAGATTTTTCGC
The DNA here is from genome assembly GCA_949671775.1 of Mallotus repandus. Lineage (NCBI taxonomy): Eukaryota > Viridiplantae > Streptophyta > Magnoliopsida > Malpighiales > Euphorbiaceae > Mallotus > Mallotus repandus. The sequence goes on from CATIWM010180362.1 coordinate 5,321, forward strand.
ATCAGTCTTTCACAATTAAAGACTTAGGCATTCTCAAATATTTTTTTGGTTTTGAAATAACTCGTACTACAGCAGGTATTCATTTCAATCAAAGAAAATACACTCTTGATTTGCTTAATGATACAGGCTTCTTGAATTCAAAACCTGTTGCAACTCCCATGATCACTCATCCAAAACTTATGGCTGGTGATAGCCCACTTCAGATAACACTTATTATCAATAGGTTGTTGGAAAGTTGCTTTATCTTTGCAGTACTCGACCAGATATTTCATTCGCTGTCCAACAACTATCTCAATACCTTGATCATCCCACTGAAGCTCATTTGGTTGCACTTCATCGTGTTCTACATTATCTTAAATCCTCACCTGGCAAAGGTCTTTTCTTCTCTGTTGCATCTGATCTCAAACTCAAGAGTTTCTCTGATTCTGACTGGGCAACTTGTCCAGATTCTCGTAAATCTTTATTTGGATTCTGTGTATTTTTAGGAGATTCATTATTCTCTTGGAAATCAAAAAAGCAAAGCACTGTTTCAAGGTCTTCTTCTAAGGCAGAGTATACAGCCTTGGTGTTTCTTGCTGGTGAACTTCAATGGCTTGTTTATCTTCTTCAAGACTTAAATATTTCAATCCCTTCACCCTTTCTGATTTTTTGTGACAATCAGTCCGCCATTTCCTTAGCTCATAATCCAATTTTTCATGAGCGATCTAAACATATTGAAATTGACTGTCACTTCATTCTTGAAAAGATCAATCAGGGTCTTATTAATTTACTGCATGTTTCTTCCTTTAATCAGCTCGTCGACTGTCTCACAAAGCCTCTTCCACCAAGCGTTTTTCAATAGTCTATCAACAAGCTGGGCTTTCTTGACATATATGCTCCAGCTTGAGGGGGGATCGTGCATGCAGTATATAGCATATAAAGATGGGTCTGATATGTTGGGCTTGGTTTTGGCCTTGTTGCTATTATGAGCTATCAGACTTAAGGCCTGCTGTTGCTGCTTACTGCTGTTTCTCGATGCTTCCGTTCTCTGCAAATAATACTTGTAATTGAATTACAATTTTTTGTAACTTCCTTTGCCAGCTGTTGTAATTATTTGCAAGTTGTCTAATGACTTGCATAACATATTGTATATTTGGTTTTTGCAACTTGCATAACAAGTTGTAAATTATGTTGTATTTTTGTAACTGCTTAGCTTGGAGAAATATAAAAACCAGCTATTCGGTACAACTTTCATAATGAAAAAACAAAGTTACAATCATACATGCATGTACAAATTTAACACCGCTACTGCAATGACGTCAACCTTCTATTCCTTCAGCCCAGGTGGAGAAAAAAATAACGACGACGTATCATTCGATTCCCGCCTTTTCATGACAGTAGCGCCTATATGGGTAGTTACGATCCTCAAATAAACATGTTGCCCCAAAAAAAAAAAAAGAAAACAAGAGCAAAAAATGGATTATGGAACTATATAATATTATTTGAATTGTTTTTCAGAAATGAGAAGAAAAATAAGAAAAAGAAAGAGGAAAAAATCATATATTTGAAAAAAAATTCCACATTTTAGTGTTTTTGTAAAATTTTTTTAGTCAACAGTAAAAATAAAAATACTTTTTTTAAACATTTCTGAAAAAGAATCCCTTCATTATATCAACAACTGTTTACTTTTTCTTTTCTTAAAAGAAATATTTCAAATGCATTACATTTAACGAATAAAATTATATATAATATATAAATGCATATTTTATTTTTATTATTTAAATATACATTTTCAAAATATATATTAGCAAATATAAATTTCAATTTTATCAATAGACAATATAAGTTTAAACAGACTTGGTTTTAAAATTTTAGGTATTTTGTACAAGAAACTAAGAAAGCATTAAATAAATGCTTTAAGAGCAGTCGATCTATTATCTTGTGATAAAAACAAAATGAAAAGTTTTTTTTTTTTTTTGGTACATTTGTGACATAGTCTCAAATATGTAAATCAAACTTGTTAAAAATAATTATTTATCACTCGTTCAATATTAAAATGTACATCACTTAAAATTATATGTTAGTTTACGATTATAATCTATACACTAATAATTAAAAATATTAAATATCATCCTCACGGTGCTCAAGTTATGTTCATAAAATTTTCTACTCTAAATTGTTTGATCATCAATTCACACATAAATATTTGCGCAGCATTTAATTAAATTGAAAGGATCATAATATGAGGAACTAAAGAAGAAACAAGTATAACCTACTTTCTTCCATCTTTGTACAAACTTAACTTTATCTTTATCTTGTACAACACTTATCTTCCATCAAAGAGCATCACAGTTGAACTTGGCATCACTTAATGTGGTGCAACATTAGCAGAATACTTGAATTAAAATGGATATCCTTCAAAGACTCCTTCAGTGTTTTTTCTCTTTTATGAGAGTAGACTTTCTCTGTTTTCATTTCTGTTCAATCTTTAATCTTGCTTGTATCTTCAAGCATGCATAATCCATTCATAAGAAAACGATATCTTCATCTACATATCATCATTTCTGGGTTAATAATTTAGGAGGGTACCAAACTTTGAGCTTGTTTCATTTTGGTGACCAAACTTCAATTCATTACTTCTATTTAATTTCAAAATGGTTACTTAGAAACTTTTCTAATCCATAAAGAATTCAGAATTACCAGTTTAGTCTAAACTTGAACTTTCTTTACAAATAAGTCCATAAGTTCTATAGAAAATAATAAAATATAGTTTTATTTATATTTTTGTCTACTTCATGCTTTCTATTGTAGAAAATCTTGTTCAATATTTTTTTTTATTTGACTGATCTAATACTAATAGTTTAAGAAATTTAAGAAAAGAATTATTTGAAACTGGTCAAGAAAAATTTACTCATTTAAAATATCATAACCAGTATTGTGATTATATTGAATATAATAGAAAGTTGTGTATTATTAATATAATTATTATATTTTTAGATCATCTCATTGGTTTGAATAACCTTTGAATCCTGTTGTTAGCTTTCGATACTTTAACGAGTTTGAAAAGCTGAAAGAATTTAAAAATTTCAAATCTCATCCTTCTTCATCCCTGAGTAGCTCTTTGATTCCGCCTAATAGAAGCACACTTACACTGAGTGGTATTGGAGCCGTGGGAACAGGTGATGAAATGAATTTTTAAAATTCTTCGTAATTTTGGACTAAATTGAAAAATATAAAACTAAAGGACTAAAAATGTCACACCCGTACCCCAATTCTAAGTACATTTGCATTCATTATGTATTGTATTTACATACAATATATTGATTGAATGTAAGTATAAGTTAGTATTTATAGATATAATTATAGAGGAAGGAACTCAATCAAATCAAGTGAAATTTGATGATCCAAATCACTTTTTAAGGCTATAATCGTCATCTCCAAGGCTCTAGTAATTCATTTGGTAAGTATTTGAAGAGTTTTGGTTAATTTAAGTTAGGTTTTGTAAGATGCAAAATTCGGGTTCTAAGTGCCTGAATTTTTTAGTCTCTGTAATTCAATCATATTTTGAGCTAGAAAGCTCCAAATTAAGTGTTATTTAATGATCTGGAAACCTTGAAGAGTTATCTAAAATTTTTCCTCTTTGAGCTCGATCTGATTATGTAATAACCCAAATTTTTGTGGTTATTAATATTATTATTATTATATAATTATAATAATTATTGATGTGGAATTGAAAGAAATAAATTGTCGTAGATTGAAATAATTGAAAACTTTAGGTTCTATATGTTACAAAACCATTTCATTAAGGGTACAAATGGATATTTTATGATTTCACTTATCCAAATTGGACCTAGAATCTTCTTTAAATTCATGGTTGTAGGCTTATATATGGATAAAATCAAAATAGAAAGAAGAAAGCAAGACTTGCCTTAGAAAAGAAAGGAAGAGGAAAATAGAGATTAGAGAGAGTTTTCAATTCATCAAAAGGAGCTGATTTTTGTAAGCTAAATTAGGAAGTCTGAAATCATTGCAGGCCATTAATCTTCATTCAAAAGATCTGAAGTTATTTATTTGGTAAGTAATTTATAATTTTTCGTTGATTTGATTTAGGATTTTCAAGCTTCAATTTTCAGGTTATATGCACTTGTTTTTCAGTCTTATTATTTTGATCATAAATCGAGTTAGGAAAGTCCAAATTATAATTGGTTTAATTCTGGAGAAACTTGAGAGAGTTTTCTAAAACTTTGTAGCTTTATCTAGAGTTGATTATGCCTATAAAGTTTTCAATCAAAGCAATACCTTTTTATTGCTCAATTTGTCAAAGTAGTTGAGCTGATTGTAATTCGACCTCTATAACTTTATTTGTGATTTTTCAATTGAAGTGAAATTTTTATGGCCTGTAAAAGACACATGAATCTAATATTGATTCAAATATCAGCTCAAAATTCCTTTTCTATAAGTCCCAGAAATTTTTCAAAGTTACCTTGTAAACCAGGTTTACAGAGTTCATGAGTTAAGAACTAGTCTCGGTATTTCTGGCATATCTTGAACTAGAAAACTCCAAATTAAGTTTTTTTTATTTATTTTGGGAAAACTTGAAATAGTTATCTAAAGCTTTTTAGTTTTGAATTGGAGTTGATTCCATCTGTAAAATCGAGGTCATACTTTTAGTTGCTCTGTCTGCCAGAATTATTGAAGCTGATTATGTTGAGCTATCCTTAAGCCCTTTAATAGTTGAGAAATTGAAGTAAAATTTTTATTTAAGATACAAGACATATATATCTGAGTATGGTTAAAATTTGAGGTTAAAATTCCTTTTCTATAGGTCATAGCGATTTTTCTAATTTAGGCCTAAAAACAGCTATTTTAGAGTCAATGAAGCTGATTTGTAGGATTAAGCTTAATTATATTTTATTCATATAATTTGGGGGCTGCATGTAACGTCTACCTAATACATTATATTTATTTGCATAACATGCACAACATATAGACATGAGAAATACATGAGATATGTGTGGTATTAATTCTAATGTTAAATAGGAGAAGATTATAAATGTTTACAATTAAGTCCATAATAAGAATTAGGAAGCTAAGAATTTAA